>KK121025.1:268969-283428 GCA_000611955.2 Stegodyphus mimosarum
CCACTACAGATGCAAATGTCAGGAAGGTGGATGACATGATTAGAGCGAACCGGCGTATCATCATCGATGAAGTAGCGGAAGAACTTGGAATCTCACATGAGCGAGCTCAAAACATCATCCACGACATTCTTCGATACAGAAAAGTGTCAACACAATGGGTGCCCCGACAACTGACCTCGACACACAAGGAACAACGCATGGGGGTCAGCCTGGAACATCTCGTGCGTTACCATGAAGATGGCAATAACTTTCTGTTTCGGATTGTGATGGGGGATGAAACGTGGGTCCACCATTTCACGCCGAAATCAAAGGCCGCATCTATGGAGCGGAAACATCTGTCATCACCTGTCTGAAAGAAGTTCAAGACAACTCCCTCTACAGGTAAAGTGCTCCTCACAGTTTTCTGGGATACCCAAGGAGTTTTGTTGTTGGACTTTTTGGAGGTTGGAACCACCAATGCTACGCGCTACTGTGACACCCTGTCGAAATTGAAAGAGGTGATTCAGAAAAAGCGGCCTGGCCTTCTCACATCTGGCGTTCTGCTGTTGGATGACAATGCCAGACCACATTCGGTGACGGCAACGCAAAACCATATTGCAACTCTTGGTTGGGAGCGCCTACACCATCCGCCATACAGTCCTGATCTCGCACCAAGCGACTTCCATCTGCTTCCGGCTTTGAAGAAAAATCTCGGGGGAAGGCGCTTTGGAAGCAATACTGAAGTGAAACAAGCCGTTCAACGCTTCTTCCATATGCAAAGCCCTGATTTTTTCCTGGAGGGCTTTTTGAAGCTTATCAAGTGACATGACAAATGTCTCAATGTACTTGGTACCTATGTGGAAAAATAAAGGTATGTCATATCTTTAATGTCTTATTCTATTTTTTGACTTTCATACACAACTCTGACCACAGTCGACAGGGGAAACTTATTTTTCAACTTACCCTCGTAATTAAGAATACTAAATAAAAAAATTTCCATTAATTAATGTAATAAGTGATTAACTTTTTAATTATATTATGTTTAATTCACTGCTAATTTTACAAGACAAAAGAAAAGGGTTGTTTTTATGAGTTGTTCAGCCATATATATCATGAATGTTGCATAGGATGGCCAAAAATAGACATCACTTTTATTAACCCTTAGGACCTAGATGGAATTCCTTTTGCAGGCATCGTAAACCTATATTCTCCCCTTTCTAATATATAAAAACACACCAGCTAGATTCGAGATCACCAGCCATTGCCACCAAGTTGCACAACTTCGTCAAATCTAGCAGTACTGCATATTTAATGAAATTACATCAAGGTGAAAAAACTGTTAAGGTTAAAATTTATACTACTAACCAGGTTTTTAAATATTCATCCTTTCACTGCTTCTTGTGGATAGTTGTGTTAGCAAAATGGCAGGCGCCAAACAAGTTGAGCATACGGATTTTACTTATCTGATTCATTTACAAGATAGAGGTATAAGAGGAGTCATAGAATGGTGCATGAATTTTGGCTTGATTTCGAATGAGTGTCCTGTATGCGAAAATAGTATGAAATCAGTTGAAAGAAGAGATAGGACAGATTTCTGTGAATGGCAGTGTCATGTGTCCAGTCCTTCCAAGCATGAGGTCAAAAACGAGTGTGAGAAAGGGCTCTTGGTTTTCCAAGGAACATTTGTGGAGTCAGAAATGCATAAATTAGTTTACTATAGATGAGTTGCATGTGACTGACCTCATAGTAGTAGATAGGAAGATGTTTTGCAGATGTGTATGTGGAGATGTGCTTGTGAGAGAATGTTGTACTTGGAGGACATGGAAGTATGATTGAAGTTGATGAAAGTTAGTTTGGAAAAAGAAAGTATCATCAAGCAAAATACATGGAAGGGTGTTTGGAGGTATTCAAAGTGAATCGAGCTAATGTTTTTTCTCCGTGGTTGAGAAGTGATCGAAAGAATGCCTGTTGAAGACTACACCCTGCTGAAAACAATTAGGTGATATTGTGAGTTCAGTATGAAATAACAATATAATCAACAACTTTTTTAACAAAAATGAAATAGGTTAAAAAGGAAAATTATCATATTTACAAAGTTGGGAATGTGCAAATTTTTTCTGTGACATCAAAAACTGTGTATTTTAGATAAATACTGAAAAGCAACCTGCAGCATTCCTTCTGTAGGAGGTGATTAAAAACAACTCACAAACATTGGGTGTTTCATAACACCAAATACGATGTCTGAGCAAGATGGCTTAGCTGAATCAGAAACCTAGAGGGCCATCGGTCGTTTAGAGGTGGGTCAAACGCAATCTGTGGTAGCAGAAGCATTAGGAATTTCTTAAAGTGTTATTTCCAGACTATGGAATCGGTTTCTGGAAACTGGAAATGTTCGCCAAAGATCAGGACAAGGTCTTAAACCTGCAGCAACACAAAATAAAGATGAGTATTAAACACTAATGGCCAGAAGAAACTGTAGTATGAATACCATTTTTTTTTTCCCCATCAGAGGACTACTGGTACCAGAGTTTCAATTGTTCGAACTGACTCTTGCAGACCTGGTTTGCACAAGACCACCATGCTGCCCGCAAATACTTGTCACAAGAGCATATCAAATGGTGATGAGAAGAGTGCAGCAACATGCTCTTCATTGGCGAGTCCTACTTTAGTATACAACCTGACAATAGGCAGGTTCTCCTTTGGAGAGAACCTGACATACAGAATACTCCTGCATTTGTGTATGAACCTGCGCTGAAAGTATCCAATCTGAGACAGACACAGTGATGGTCTGTTGCAGTATTTCTATATGGCCCCACCGTCCTGCACATTATCAGGAAGAGAGCAGTATTAGTTCAGTGATATAGGGATGAGATCCTCAGACCTATTGTGGTCCTATGTTGCAGCAATTGAGGATGAATTCATTCTCATGGATGATAATGCCAGACCACACTATGCTCAGTTAGTGAACAATTTCCTTTTAGATGAAGGAATCCTTCGAATGGATTGGTCAGCAAGTTTTCCAGATATGAACCCGAAAGAACATGTTTGGGGCATTTTAGGGAGAAGGGTTGCTTATAACGCTCAGACACAGTTCAGCTGTTTGAAAGCCAGCTTCTACAGGAATGGGAGATAATACCCCAATCTCTCACTGATAACCTCACTGATTCCATGCCTTGTACATGTGTGACATGACTTTCTGTCAGGGAAAACCATATCCATTATTGAAATTCATTTGTATCCAAGATATCATATTTTTTGTTTGTTTGTATGTATGTATAATATGAACACACTGAACATTTTTTGTTTACAAACAAATATTGTTAATAAAATTTAATTACTCCTTGTTTGTTGCTTCTTTTTCTTTTCTCACATCTTACAACACCTATACACCATATACCAGTCACCGTCGCTGATTGACGTACCAAAAGGCCAGGTTCGAATCCCTGAGAAGGCATGGATGGTTGGAAATGTATAGTGTTGGTGCAGCATGGCGGCATTCTAATTATGTAGCGAGCTGAAAGTCCTCTTGTGTGGTTTGGCGGAAGAGGGGTGAGAAACCCTCGGATTCATCCCCCTGCTGTGCTTTCCATCAAAACTGGGGGTGGAACTGAGCAAAATCGCACTGTCACCTGTAAGGTGCCCAAGGCTATTGCCAACGACAGGTGTATCTTAGCACTCCTTGCCATGAGAAATTTCAGGGCTTGTTCGGCTGATGCTGCTGTCAGAAACATGAGCATATGTAACAAACAGTCACCAAAGCATTTCCTCACCCACAGTTTATATCCAAAATCATAATATCCTCTTAATTGTTTTAAGCAATGTATCTTATTGGGATCCGGATTGTTGGAAGTCATATGACTGTCTTAGCAATGAGGGATTCATATACTTCTGTTAAAAAAAATGTGAAGAGTACTCGTCAGATTAAAGATGAATTTGATTCAATCTGGCCGAGTATATGCGGCATAGAAAGCAAGCAAATTTATCATTGAGTGACCGTTTCCAACAACTCCTGAAAGCGATTAAGACTATTTATCCATCACAGTCATCAGATATATGACTGGAAAAGGAAGGATTCATTCTTATTACTTTTTCATAGATTTGTTAAACTTTTTTAATTGATTATTACTGATTTTGATTTAAACAGAAATCACAGTCAAAATAATTCTCATCAGATGAATATTATATGTGGTTAAGCCCATGGCTGAAATGACTGTGCCATTTTGAATTTTATCTTCCTTTTTTTCTCCTTATATAGTAAGTTGTAGTATAGATATGAACAAGTAAGTTTTTCTAGTATTTATTCTAAATAAAAATTTATTGTAAGAACATAAACTACATAGTCAAAATCATTTTACAGTTTTTTTTTTTTACTATTAATAAAACTATTACTACTTAATACTATTTACAAATCCCATACAAAATTCATAACAGCATGTAATAATGTAATTAGACCCATAGATAGGGTTTCAGTGCCCCGGGACATATGAAGGTTTTGCATCCTGTTCCCATTTGCCAGGAATGAAAACATTTCATTCTAAAATTTCGTAACATCAATTTGGCACACCTTGGATGCTGTGCATGGGGACAGATGTCTTCCCCTGCTATCCTCTAATTACACCACTGAATGTAATTTAATTCATAAAAAAGGTTTAATTAATCATAATTTATTTTCTTTTTTTTTAAAAGTTCTTAGTTTTCATAGACTACATGACTCTCTTAACTGTTTACCCAAGGCAAGTGCCTCACCTTAATTCAGGTGCTGCAATATTGTTTACTCAGAAAAAGACTACATGGAATTTTCATGATTTTTTACACATGTAACATGAACGCAAGCCACTTTCTCTTAGAAAACGTTCCACAAAGGCATTTTTCTCCTTAGACAGATAATACTAAAATACTTTGTCATAATGAAGTAATTCTGAGCAAAATACCCATAACCCTTTATCAATATATTTAGATGATGCTACTTGTGGGGGGGAGAAGTTATTCAAGAGGAGGGATACCTTTGTGAAAGACTTTCTAAAGGAAAATGGCACAACATGAAAACCTAAAAGAGCCAGTCCATTCAACATCCAACAATGCAGCTCAGGGCGAAATAATAGTGTTCCGTGGTTTTAATCATAGGTCAGTCTCCACTTACTAGGAACAGACGATAAAGATGATGATAACAATAAAATTACAGAAATTAATTTTAAATTACTAGGGCATTTTGAAAAAGTTCTAGTTACAAATCTATTAAATCTGTACAGATATATATATATAAACAGTGATACCTCAGTATACGTCAGCTCTGAAATACATCCTGCTTGGATGCAAAAGTTCAGTCAGGTATACGATCTCTGTGACGACTACAACTCTTGTTCGAAGAGCCATGACTGGGTGCACTTGTTTATCACTTTCGAAACAATCTTACAACTTACAACTGCCCATGAACATCAGTATGCCTGTTGATTATTCAATAAATAACATACACTTTAACTCTGAATTTTTGAGGGATTTTGCGTTTTTTCATGCAAATTTTTGTAAATTCATTAATGACAAGTTTTAGGAAAGTTAATGAGAAGCATCAAGCAATGAAGAAAATGGGAGAAATTTATCAAAGAACTAATTTTATTCCATAAACCAGCCATAAATTCTATAACAGCTATACTTTCAAATGTGAGAAAAACAAAAATACAAAATTAGGCAAAAAAAGCAGCCTTAGTTTGGTGCAGATTTTGAAATATTCCATCAGTTTCAAGCACTATCAAGCAAAGGTTTCCCTTTTTCAAGAGCAAAAAAGGCATAAATGAAATTCACTGACTGGCAGAATTGAAAAATGACTATATAGCAAAGCTTAGTTATTAGAAATTTTGTAGTTAACCAGAGATTACTACAATGAGAAATTCAATTTTATGTTTTAACAAAAATCACATGCAGTCATGAAAATTTATTCCATTTGTTATGAAGCTGTTTCTATGTAGACAGCATATCCATATGTATTAGCAGTACACGAAGCAGTTTAAGATAGTGTAAATATTAGTATTAATTTTAATAGTAAGGCAAACGCAAATACATTCAAACCTTTTAAGAAATTCCTTAACAGCACAAATGAAACCCAATGTTCAAAATATAATAAGGATATGTGGTTAGAGTATATTTAAGGGTGCCCCTTGTATTATCGCTACGTGGTTTCATTTATTGCTAAGCTGTTGGTTCATTTATTGCCAAGTTGTTTCATTTGTGGTAACCTGACTAGTTGAATGTTATGGAAAACCTATTATAAGTAATCGGTTGCATGACTGCGGTGAATTTGAATGATGGGAAGATTTGTAAGGGCTTGTTTGTGTGTTGGATGTCAGTTAGGAAGTATGTTGCATACTGAGTACTTTGCATTGTAAAATGGCTGCCGGTGGTAAACTCTGTGTTTCGTTGTATAGAACGAGAGAGCGGAAGATTTTTTTTTGAAGTGGTTTTTGTTGGATGTAATTCAACAGTATTATAAGTGGTGTATTTGTATGAAGAAAATACGTATGGTCGAATGTAAAGGTTGTTCAGATGGCTTTGAGTGGTCGCAAAAAAAGGTTCAAATGCTTACCATATAAAGTGTTCCATTAGAAAGGGAACATGGTTTGAGGAAAGTTTTTGGATGCTATTAAGGAATTGTGTGTGCCACACACTGAAGACACAGAAATTTCTAAATAGGGTAACTGGATATTTCCTTTGTGTAGTGCACAGATGCATTTCCTTTTTTTTATTATTTCACTGTTTGATTTAAAATATAGTTTATTGAGATTATATATTTTTGTTTGGTTGTAGAGTAGAACTGGGTGCCCCTAGGACTTTTTGGCCCAAATGCGCTTTAGCCCACTGCTTGGCGGCGATTGTTTTTGAATGAGCAATAAATGCGCCAACATGGGTAACTCCGTATATCCGCGAACATGGCTGACTGGGTATTTTGAAGCTACGGAAACATGTAGTTTTCGCGCATGCGTATTTCCTATTTTATAAAGAACGGTTTTATTGGTAATGTGAGATGTAGCGGTTTATTCGAAATTCTTACGTGTTAATTTAAGTAGTTATTTAAGTTTTCGTTGTATTCTTTGAATGCAGTGTTTTTGTGTTGAGTGTTTGCTATTTTCGTACCTTATATTTCGCTAAATACCGAGTCGGTATGGATTTAGCTGTGATGCTGAGAGAGGTGAGTGAATGTACATGTACATTTATTACTTTATTGGAACTGCAAGTTGCTTAATTTTTATATTTTGTTGCCTTTTATTGAAATAATTTGGCTCAGCTGAAGAACAGAACGCTGGTATCGTTTGCAATTTATTTTATTTTGTTGATTTGTGCACATTGCCTACATTGTGCAATTCGCTGATGTTTTTTTTAAGTTAAAACGGAACGCTGTGCACATGGCATTTTCTTGTAATTTATTTTCGTTATTTTAGCTTATTTTGTTGATTTGTGTACGTTGCCTACATTGTGCAATTCGCTGAAGTTTTTTTTAAGTTTAAAAGGAACGCTGTGCACATGGCATTTTCTTGTAATTTATTTTCGTTATTCTAGCTTATTTTGTTTATTTGTGTACGTTGCCTACATTGTGCAATTCTCAGATTTTTTTTTAAGTTAAAACGGAACGGTGTGTACATGGTATCGTTTGTAATTTTAATGCCCTTTTAAAAAAAATTCCTTCTTTCTGGGATGCCATTTTGGTTACGTTTTCGCGGAGCGTGTCGGGAAGGTTATGTAACGGCATAAAATGTGTAAGTATTACAACATAAAATGTAAATAATTAATTTAAAGGTAACTGACAAATATTTTAATGATCGTAATGTTCGTTTTGCATATCATTTTATTATATTTTTGTGGCAACAGTTTCCATACTAATTTATGGTTTAGAATTCTATGTTTTGTTTACAATAGGTTTTCGCGGAGCGTGTCGGGAAGGTTGCAATTAATTGCAAAGACGTTTCGCAGAAACGCGCCGAATTGGCGATTTTCAAAACATCGCCAAGCAGTGGGCTAAAGCGCATTTTCACCAACTTTTTAAGTGAAAATTGATCAATGTGTACAAGGACAAAGTCAAGGAAGTGTGCAATGCCAAGTTTGTGCAATTCTCCGATGTTTCTTTAAGTGAAAATAGGTCAATGTGTACATGTATAACAAGTTTGTGCAATTCTTTGACTTGTTGTTTTAGCACAAAAATCCAAAATAACAAGTAGAAGAACTGCACAAACTCAGTGTCTATGTACCGCCAAAAATCGCCAATGTTCACCCATAAATATATGTCTACCAGATGTGAAATTTGTAAGCATATCAGTAAAGGGTAAAAGTTTACAATTGGGTGCCCCTTGTTTTTTGGCAATTCTGTTTTGATGCCAAGATCAGTGCCAATAAGACCCAATTTCAAGATGGCCGCTACACAAAACCAAAACAAGAAGTCAAAGAATTTCACAAACTCCGTGTCCATGTACACATCGACCTATTTTCACTTAAAAAAAAATCAGAGAATTGCACATTTTGACTTTGTCCATGTGCACATCGATTTATTTTCAATTAAATATATCCAGAAGCTAAAACCATGTTAAAACTCTCATGGTAAACAGAAATGGGGTTTCATCGCCAAAACTGAACAAAATTTTTCGCCAAAAAACAAGGGGCACCCAATTCTACACTAGAGCCCAGTAAAGTCATATTCTGTAAATTTGTCAGCTAATTGTACCTCTTATACAAAAATTCAATCTATTCTTCAATAAAAGTAAACTGAAACCTTATAACCAAGAATACCTCGTTAACACTGAGTGTGAATTAAGAGCTAGAGAGATACTTTATATTCTGAATATTAATTCACATTCAGCTGCATTCTGATTCAGCAACATTTTACAATTAATAATCAAAACATTAAGAGGAGTTTAAAAACATATCCCCATTAGAAAAGCTTTTAATATACACTGAGGTTTTGCTTTCCAGAGGTATTATTTATATGTAATAACATCTCTGGAAAACAATTCCCAAAAACTAAGTATCTGTCTTTTAAACTCCTATAATATAAAAGTATTTAGAAAACTGGGCCTTCCTAAAAATGATGCCTACATTAACTGATTACAGGTCTATATTTTCTTCACTATGTTATGAATTACTTTATTATCTCTCTTAACAGTGAAACAAAAGGTCAAAAATTTTAGACTTTCAGTTTAATCATGATAATTTTCATTATTATACATACATTTAACATTTTATTCAAGCACTTCATTCCAAAGTACCTATCATTATTTCCGTGTTTAAAAAACTTGAGCTGCACGGGGTCCCTTTAATCGCATTCACGAATAACAATTCTATCCATAATAAAAATTTTCAAGGAGTTTAAAAACACTGCCATGTTACATTTTTATCAGAGACATTTAACAAAAAGGCCTATCCTTTTGAAATAAAATACAAGTATTAAATTAAAGCAATGAAATTCAAGAATACTGCTATATGCGATTAGGAATTTTAAGAAACATATGCCCTCCTACTTTGATTTTATGCACAAGTATGCCTTTCTGATATTAAAAGAGTAGTTTAGAGATATGTTTCTAAGATAATATACTTACAAATATGACTTAGATCTCATGCTTAAAATTGTCCTACGGCTATTTTATAATTCGAAATTCTAAAAAAGCAGCACATCTACGAAACATATGAAATCTGACGATTGCTTTACAACATTTTGCTAGTATAATATAAAACAATTGGTCCACTTCACGTTTTCATCAAATTACGAAAAAATAAGCCTCTGAACATACACACACTTGTTTAAACACACACATATCACTACTTAGTTTACAGCTGACAGATGTAATTTCAGATGAAAGCCGTTGTTCGCAGAAGATCTTTACGAGGGAAAAGAGGGAAGAAATAGGAGGAGTTACGAGATTTTCTGAATTGTAAAAACTCGATAAAGAACCTCCTAACCAACTAAATTCTTTGATTAAGGCTCCTCTCCATGCCAGGCTAAATCTCCAACTTTTCCCTCTTGGCGAGAAAGCGCTCCAGTTTTGGCGCATTTATCGTACAGACAGCCTGAATGTCTGCTGTTTTTTAGAGACTGATATGGACGCAAGGGATTCCGCGCATGTAAACTTTTCGGACAATTTAGATACCTCCACTCCATGGCAATAATGGACTCGTTTATTCTGATGTAGATGAAGCCAACTTTTTCTAACATTCTTGAGTATACGTTCACTCCCAACGCCTTTCCATATGATAATGATCATATTACTAAAGACAATAGCACCGTATCTTCCTTCCTCAATAGATTTAACTACTGAACTTCATCTTTCTTGCCTCGCCAAGGACTGTCGCGGACTTTATCAGCCCTTTAGAAATCAGCCCCAAGAAAGCTGCTGGCCACGATGATTACATCATCAAAAGCACTCAAGCATCTTCCTATCAACGCAATTACTTGTTTAACTAAAATCATCAACTCCATCATCAAGCTTTCCTACTTTCCCAAAGTATGGAAACATGTCATTGTTGTTGTTTTTCCAAAGCCTCATCAAAACTCTACCTTTCCTTAAAATTACCGTGCAATCAGTTTACTTAGTCAAATTTCCAAAACTGTTGAAAAATTTATTATATTTTACATAAATCGTATAGTGCCTCCTAGCTCTTATACTCCTGACGAACAATTTGGATTTAGACATCTGCACAGCACTAATCATCAGCTTCTCCGAGTTATCAATTACATTACTGATGGATTCAACTGTAAATTCCCCAACGGCGTAATATTTTTAGATATTGCCAAAGCATTTGACATAATGTGGCACCCGAGGACTTATATACAAATTCATCAAGCTTAACTTTCTTGATCATTCCATACGACTTAGTGCATCTTATCTCCAAAGTCGGTCTTTTGCTGTCAGAATTGGAAAAACCCTTTCAACTACCAGAAGCATTACTGCAGGCGTTCCACAAGGCACTGTGTTTTCTCCGTTTCTTTACAACATTTATACTCATGATATTCCAACAGAACCTCATATCACTATTGCACTCTTTGCCGACGATACTGCTATTCTAACCCAAGCTTTTGAAATCAATACTGTTCGAATTTTTCTTCAAAATTATCTGGATATACTAGAACATTGGATGACTCTCTGGAGAACTGCTGTTAATATTAACAAAACTAAGGCCATTATTTTTAGAAAAGGACACACAAATCTCCTTCCTCCAAAACCCATCTTCTTTGATGATGAAATTCAATGGACTGATCAAGTGAAGTACCTCGGAGTCACTCTTGACAAAAAACTAACTTTTCGACAACACTTGCATGAAACTGTCAGAAAATTCAACATCTCTATTATCAGCATGCGAGCTCTCAACGGCAGACATAGTAACCTTGCAGTTAGCAACAAACTGATTCTATACAAATCTATCCTTCGACCTGCACTGCTGTATGCCAGTCCAGTTTAAGGACACTCTGCGAAAACTCACATTATTAAATCCAAATCACTCAAAATAAAATTAAAACGGTTAAAATACAGCTTAAAGAGATTAACAGGCCCATAATTTTAAGTTGAAAACATAAATTGTTTTTGAAATATGTTTAAGTTCTTTATAGTATCGAAAAGATTGTGGTGAAAGATACAAAAAGATTTATAAGTTGGTCGAGAATTCCTTGAGAAGTAATTATCTTTAATGAGGTCACTTTGAGTAAGAACTGGGCAATTAACATGGAAAAGCACATAACATAGAAATTAACAAGGAAAGAATCAATATTGAGGACTGACATTGATGAATATTATTCGAAATACAAACCCCTTGCGTGGAAGTTCGTGATTAGATTGTAAAGATCTTAAGTTTGACTAACGTTTATTTTATTTTAAAACTTTACTGTCATCTCTTATTTTTTACTTCCGGCCAGAATTAGCGAGTGAATATGTTTATGCAAATTGTAGTTGCTAACGCTTAAGCATTTAAGTTGTGGCTTTTTGCCAAGAGGGGAGTAGAAGGAGAGAGAGTGAGCCATTTTGCCACGAATCTTCACGCGAGCTTGCCATCAGTTACTGTCCGCCTTTAAGGCCAGAGGTTTTAGTCCTCTCGAAAGCTAAAGACGTATTGTAGTTTTTCGCAGTTTGCGTACTACAAGCGTAGTAATTTAAATGCCCAGTCTTAGTGTTAGTCATCTGCGTAAAATATTAAAAGTTAACTCTTATTTAACCCCTTAACTACCCCGGGCGTATATATACGCCTTGCTCAGCCGATGCGTTAACTGCCCCGGGCGTATACATACGCCCTTCCGAAATGCTATCATTTGCTTTCCGCTGCTACCAGTAAAATTAATTTACTGGTAGCAGCACAAAATTTGTATTTAGCATTAAATTTTGTATTTTCATTTTTTCTTAAGTAAGTAAATTGGTTTTAGACAACAAAACTTGCACTTATTTCCTCCATAATACATAGCATAACTACGCCCGCCTGTGTAAAAAACGGTGGCACTGGGGAGTGAATCTTGTGTATTTTCCGCGGCAGTTAAGGGGTTAAATTTTAGTTAGTAGTCTTATATTTTTACGTTCAGACCACAAGTGGTTGGTCTTTGTATCCGGAAGTGCGGGAGCGACTGTGAAAACGTGAAAAAATAAAGGGTAATTTTAACTCTTCTCATCTTGTCGTCTTTGCTACACTCCATAGGACACAGTTTGCAGTCAACTAACTGTACAGTCAGGACACGTCATGTTCGCCAAACAGATAAAAAGAAATACGAGTCCTGATAAGATAACGAACAGAAATATTTTCACAGATACGTTTTTTTTCCTGAACACACATGTTTCAGTTCTTTAATCTGTTCATTATCAAAATAAAGACTCCTTCAGCCGATAGTTCTAATTTTTGAAACTGAAATTTGTCTCTATGAGAGAAAATCACATGGAGACAAATTTGGAAAAGGGAGAAATGAATGAGTAAACAAACTTTTGTTCGGGTCACAAGTGGTTGTATACGTTTACTGACTTTTTGTAAGGGGCCTGCACAATACATTTGGAAAAAGTTTTCGATTGAATACAAGATTAAAAATCATCTGCTTGTTTAGGTAAAGAGTTACTTTTAAAAGTGCTTCCTTCCGAAATGCCGTATCATTTTCAACAACCGCTTTCAAAATACATTCTAATAATTTCATTGGCGCAGAATATTTTGTATGGTACTTCCAAACGATTATAAAAGAATTTGTGTAAGGAAGGCTCCAAGCCGCGCAGAGCAGTACACTGCGTCAAATTTCTGGCTCTGAGTGGTACGTTAGGAATTCTTATTTACATGATGAGTTAGGGGTCGAGCTATTAAGGACCCACTATTATAAAATTGCCAAAAAATTTCATCAGAGGCAAAGTGCTATCTCCACCCGGCAATTAAAATTGCCGATTATGAATTTAATGATCTTAATAACATTATCGTCCGCTTGCTATTCTCAACATTTGGATTATGTAATCTTGTCATATTATACTACTCGTACATGTTTTATGTTTATTTTCTTTTGATTTACGAATTGTAATTACTTATATACCCTGTCAATTATTATTTACTCCTTTTGAAGCTTCTCTGCTTGTGTACTGTGCTTGTCTGTTGCATGAGTTACTCGGATTATGAGCTTGATCTGATTTGCATATTACTCTCTTAGTTTCAGCTATCTAAGTCACGGACTCGAACAGCTCCACACATTTTAAGCACATTTACACTTTACATTAGTTATTAATGCTCAAGTAAATTCTAATCAGCCCACTACAATATTTTTCAGTTGTTACTTTTTATGAATTTCATTCGGTTATTTTACGTCACTGTTAGGAACAGCAGAACATAGTCTACATGGGGTAGGGCCTTCGGCTCAGGACCCAGGAGTACGGACACCACTCCACACCACGATCAATATCATATTTTATTCTCTTTTGTTGCTAGTTTTCAGGTTAGGTTATACAGATATAGAAAAGCACGCAAGAGCTATCTGCCTAGTAGGAGATATGCCTTTGTGGAGGACTTCCTAAGGGAAAGTGGCTCATATCCACCTAACAGAAGGGGAAAACCATGAAAGCACACCTTGCAGCTAACCCATTCGTCTGGGATGAAATTCCCAGTATTCAACGGTTTAATCTCTCGGCTATTCATGGGGCTGTTAGTTTTCAATTTTTTTTCTGAGTACAATATTTTTTGTTTATCGTTAATACATTAATATGTTTTAAGATGCACACAATGAAAAAATTTGGAAACTTGCGTCTCATAGTTCTACACGTTTATCGCTATCACATGAAACGTTTATTTTGTCAGGACTTAGTGTTCTGTGCATACTTTTGGCGAACAATTTCGTAACAGTATCAAAGACCTGATCTCGAACAGATAGCTGAATGCAGCTATGTTCTGCGGTAGAATAACTGTAGTTAAGTGGTAGAATAACTGCACTTAAGGAGGGTTTGAAATTACCCTTTTATTAAACTACTATTTGCAGCCACTTCCCAACTCGGAAGGGATAACAGAAA
>KK121026.1:0-58973 GCA_000611955.2 Stegodyphus mimosarum
ACACCGAGAGGTTTCTACCTCTGGCTTAAATAGTGCTTGGCTAAACTTCAAAAATTAGCATAAAGATAGAAAAGATTTAAATTAAAATAAACTTGGTTAGTTTAACTAAAACCTTACAAAGTCTATGCTTATTTTGCAATACATATCGTTATACAAAGCATTATTATAGTGGAATTTCTGATCACAAACGCCTCACTTCACAAACAAATTATATGAGTTTAAATCGTCTCGAATGACGAACGGTGTCTCGAATTGCGAACACTGAAGTCGGCAACATATAATTTTCAAGGGTGTTACGAGGTAGCCTGACCACACGATAAATAATCAGGAACTTTTGGAAACATCATTTTAATATTTTCCATTGCATAATTCTTCTTAACAAAGCCTGACACAAAGTGACTTACTGGGCTATGAATTCAGCTTGGAAAAGAGAGTGGGTTGTAAGTCAAGATTTAGGACACTTAGGAGGTTTTCCTGTTATCTAATGATATTCTATCTCTAAGGCCATGAACTAGGACCATGGGCTAAAACCATGGGCTAGGAAGTCAAAAATGAAGGCATGAAACATTTACTACAGGACCATAAAAATGAACTCAACTGGAAAGAACTGCAATATTAGAAGCAGCAACAGAAGGCAATTATGGAAAACATGTCTTCAGAGAAGAGAACCCTAGCTCTTTGATCAGTGAAATTTTTGCAAAATGAGATGAGACGCGAAGTTTTTACATAACGAAATTACCCTAATAAAGCAAAAAGCCTTTTCGTTAATAATACCATTCTCATTTTAGAGAGAAACGCTGCAGAAAGTAGGCAGCAACAAATCACATTCCACAGATTTTAAGTGAAAGAAGCCTACTGAGTCTCAAGTAGAATGGAATGTTGCTTAGATAAAGAGAAAAGATAAATGAAGATGCTTTTTAAAGACAGTTACTCGATATTTTTATGGAAAGGAATTTTGCATCCAGACAAAATCACCTTCTTCATCTTTTTCCACTTAAGCCGTTCAGTATTTCTCGTGCAGGTGTAGTAAAATTAAATTGAGTTTTCGTCTCTTTCCTTTTTTTAATATGGTGTTTATATTTATTTACCAGCGATTATTTAATGATCTATATTGGTTCCCTTGGTTTACATTGTGCACAAAGTACTATTGCAAAGTTTAATTAAGCAATCGTCTGTGATCCACGGACGAATTAATTCATTTTATAGTAATTTTTAAGCATAAAATTGTTTCGGTTTGCGAACATTTCTGTTGCCGAACGGACTTCAAGAACAGTTTGAATTCATAAACCGAGTTTTCACTGTATTAACTATTGTCCTAGAGAATTGTTTTCAAATGAATATTATAAATATGAAATATTATAAAATCGTTGATGCTGAATTTCAGTATTTAAGATCACTTACAAATATATTTTATTCTCAGGGAAAAAATAACAAGCCTTTCAAAATAACGAAATGAGAGGTATGCTGACATAAGGCATTTAACCTTTGCATACAGAAATTGCTTGAAGTTTGATTTGGTTTAGTTTGTTTGATTATGGCAAAGTACGCGAGATTTATCTTTCTAAAGGCATAGATATCTTCGTGGGGTACTTTCTAAGGAAAACTGGCTCGTCACATAGCACATGTGAAAAGAATGAAGGCGGTCGCCAGAGCAAAGAATAGGTATTGTACATAGACGTTCTTTGGCCAGAGCGTATGTTCAGCTATAGTACCGCTCGGTCGCTCATGTGCGCCTGAAATTTGATGCAAATGATGGTTCTTGATTAAGATTGTAACCCTACTTAATTATTGGTAGATAAATTTATCACATTTCATTTTCTAACGTGATGGGATTTATTTCAATGGCAGTATCAGATACTGTTTTTTGTATTGACGTATAACCATTTCAAAGACAGGTTGTTTTAAAAAAGATATTTTGGGTACTTTTCTGTCGACCGTGAAACATGGTGAGATTCCGCCAAGCTCACGTCAATCATTTCGAGGAAAGTTTGAAGGAACAGATCCTCTTTTATTTAGATGTATAATCATAAATAATTTATTCAGTTAGAAAATCGATAGTTACAAGCAAGTTATGGATATGACGTATAAAATACTAACTGAAACTCTGAGCTTATGTGAATATAAATTCATTAAACTTACGCTAATCATTCCAGCAGCTGAATTACCTGATGACATTGAAACAGCAATAAAATAGTCATCTGTTTCATGTGCAAAACAAATGTTTTTAAAACGTGAATCTAAATGCCATCATGTGGTTGCGGGATATTTCCTGCTGTGCTATTTTGCCTAACCTCTGAATCTTTCAGTATGAGTACGCATACTGGTATAACCGGTCTCGTAATTTTGAAAGCATTCCACTGTTCTGTGAGTTCTGTGAAATGTAGCCCACGTGTGGCTGAGTGGCAGAACTTTGGTAGTTTCATTGGAGTTCGGTTCCAAGCAACCGGGTTCGTTGCATACGCGTTTCCAAAGTTTTCTTTATGTGTAACGTGGATACGGGAGAGTGTTTCTTAGCCCTTCACAACGACATCGCTTCCCTTAGACAGATGGTCCTAGCCTGCTTTGCCATAATGAAATAAACCAAACTTTAAAAAGCAATCCAAAATTTTAATCTACTTCTTCCTTTTTTTTCTTCAAAATAATAGTTTTTTCCAGATAATACTGAGGACTGTGGTTACATAAAACTAACGTGAAGATGTCAGAAGTGTTTTAGCATCATGCTTATCATTACTGGCTTTAAATTACGCCCTTTTGCGACAATTTTTATTTGTCAAAAATATCAAAGGGAAAATATGTTAAGTACCGATATTTTTGTTCCCCTTTATCAGTTGGGTTTACAATTTACAGAAAATAGTGATTGTTCTTCCCCGAAAATAAGCAGGGCAATGCTGTTTGCAAATTTAATCACGTCTCGATTTAAGACCTGAAAGTTATCCATACTTTGGTAATGGTTATCCATACTTCGGTATATATATCTGTATGAATCAAATAATGTAACGATATAAATCTTACAAAATATTTGCCTTATTTTTATTCCAGCAGCGAATAGAGAAGTTACAGTTTCAAGTTTTTCAAATTTAATACTAAGCTCAACTATTAATTTCTCAATATAATTTCATTCTCTTAATGTTTAAAATCGGAGGAAATCTGGTAAAAGTACTAACCTTATCTTCTAAGTATGCTTCTATGTTCTGTTCGAATTTTACATGAATATGCATTTTAAGGACATTTTTCAGTAATATTTAAATATTTTATTTTCTCAAATTCTACGTGGTCTTTGCTTTTGTGATTACCCAAAAAGCCTTTAGTCACGGCAATGAAATTTTCTCTAACCTATCTTTTGGTTATAATCGTGTTTAAGACACTCAGTAATTACAAATAAAAAAGTATTACACATATATTATCTAAAAGACAAATTGTTATTTACCTTTGACCATTGTCTCCATATCTTCGATAATTCTCAAATGATGGGCAAGATCTGTGGCAAGTATGACATCTCTCATGCAATCTAAACATTGGGTGTACTCCTAGAAAGAAATCGTTCTCCTCAGAGCATGAATTCCGAGGACAATTGAAAAAAAAAAACTATTGTTACAGAATATCACTCTAAATATGCATCTCTGCTTTTAGAACTCAAAGCGTAAAAATTGTAATACTAAAAGCACAATAGTCAAACAAAATAAAACTGAAATCAATGGCAAGATTTAATTTCAGCTTGCCCACACGTGTAGAGAGCTACGTAACATTATGAATTTAGATGAAAATTTGTTTTGTGTATATCTATTTGAACGTTGTATCTTGTTGCGTAACTTTTGGCGACAATCTGACAAAATATTTGCTGAAATGCTGACATTCTGAAATTGAAGAAGCTTTTCAATCTAGTTGATATGACTGATGATATCTAGAATTTGTTTTATTAATTCTTCAATTTTGCTCTATATAAAAAATATCACAGCTGCGAGCTGTGCGTCTTCTTTGATAGCTAATTTTAAGAGCTTCTCCTAACTTATTTTCACCATGTGTCTGCAAGGATTTTCTCTCCTCCTTGCATTTCATGATTTGTACGATGTAGTATACAGTGTAGTATACATATGTGGTATACATACGGAAAATACAGTGAAGAGTTACTGCTATTTTTAAATTTTTTTTTGTAGGACTAACTTTCAGTGATAATAGTTATCTGTTATTTTTCGACTACGTGACCTACTATATTCTATGGTCAAAGAGTGCTTTAAGGTTAATAAAGGTCAACTTTTTTTTGGCATTTTCAATTGTTTCTTGAGATTATTGCCGATTCTCGATGACATAACAACGTACACTAAACCTTTTCATGGTGACCACATTTGAAAGAAAGCAAGGTTTCTGAAAACATAAATAAATAAATATTAGTTCCGAATATAGCGTATAGAACGGCCTTCTTCATAAAGACTAAAATGGTCTAATATAATTAAAATATTTTATTTTTCAAGGTGGTCTTGTGAGGTGAGGTGGCTGGTTTTTTATTTCTTGAATTATTTTATTTTAAATAGCCTTGCTGATTCTGGAAATCTGATTATTAAATTTAAGCAATATTACATGCTTAAGAAATTTCCGGGAAGAAAACATATTCAACTGCATGTAAAATCGAAAACTTTGTTTTATTCTTAGGGCATTGGGCGAAAAGGCATAGGGTTGGTTACTGTACGTGTTGACTTTTGCTTTTTGCAATAATTTTATTGGTTTATTCCTGTCCGATAGCGCAATATTGTCCAATTATAATGCAACCGAGAACAACAAATATATTTACTTGTTAAGTGTTACGTAATGGAAACAAATTCAAAATTCTGTAATTGTTGTAAGGGCTCTAAGAAAGCCTGAACAACTGGGAAACGAATAACAAGTGCTTCTCAAGATCAATATCTAGCAATAACTACCCTTCATAATAGGAAGCCTACTGCTCGGCAATTAATTATAGAGCTTGCAACCGCCACTGAAACTGTTGTATCACAGAAACTGAACACAGAAAGCTAATAAGAAAGATCTTTATGCCAGAAAGCCAAAGTTATGTGCCAGAAAGCCAAGATTATCGACGAAAATTTTCCTTCGAGCGTTATGGTACGTTACGCCCCTACACGTTTTCAACAGCGGACCTGTGACCAGTCAGAGATATCAAGATGAGATCTCAGAATTTTGTGTAAGATTTTTCAGAAGTGCATATAAATTTGTTTATTTATTTATAGATGATAATGCTTGTCCACGTGGAGGAAGTTTCCTTGACGAATTCCTCGAAAGGGAAGACATTTAGTACGTGTCGTGCTCAGCAAAATCTCCTAATCTTAACCCGATAAAGAAGTTATGGGGCTACACTGGAAAAGCAATGGCAGGGAGATATCCTCGTCTAGAGATATAAATGCCTTGGAGACCACATTGATGGAGGAGTGAAACTTAATCTCCGAAACTGTGGTTAACAACATTATGTTGTGATACGTGTCTACAAATCAGGAAAGAACCCACATTAAATTCATAAGCCTTCATTTTTTTCTGAGTTGCTTTTTTTTAATTCTCCTTGTAATATATTATAACCTTTTTTATTATTTCATGCAACAGTTTTACAGTGTATGCAGTGCTCTTATTTTTTTACTTTGTAATTATGTGTTATAATGATATGTGTCATTCTGCACAAACTCGTAAAATTATAGTTCCCAGTTTATGAAAAAGTTGTGATTTCGTGCATAAACGTTATAAAGTGTAGATAAACGTTATAAGCATCTTTTACTCCACAAATCAGCCATTTAAATGATACACATCAATTTCTGTTGCTGTGAGTTACAAATGTAGTAGAGAAACCTCCGCGGGACAACTTCTGTAGCGATGCTTGATAAAATTTGTATTGAAGAACGCGCTTTCACGCTAATAATTACTACATTATATTGACGTCATTTACCCACTACACAAGCATATAAGTTATGACGTATAATGTACAAGCTATTATAAGGTATTTCTCCCGCCTTCTTTGCATGTCTTCGTGGTGTAGTGGTCAGCACGCTCGACGCGTAATCGAAAGGTCCGTGGTTCGATTCCCAGCGAGGGCATTGCTCATTTTTCATCTATCCTGCTCCGAAGTAACTTAATGTCTCTACAGTGTATTAATATTCATTGGAGAGAAGTCTGGATATTTTTTGTCCTTCTTTGAAAGAATAGTTCACATTTAAGGTCACAGATTTTCATTTATAAGTTGGACGTTGCTTTTCAATACCAACTCTGAATGAATTATTAAATGATGTAATATTGTAATTTATTTTATCAAAGTC
The DNA here is from genome assembly GCA_000611955.2 of Stegodyphus mimosarum. NCBI lineage: Eukaryota > Metazoa > Arthropoda > Arachnida > Araneae > Eresidae > Stegodyphus > Stegodyphus mimosarum. The sequence goes on from KK121026.1 coordinate 6,291, forward strand.
TAAATCTTAAACGAAATTCGTCCATGCTAATCTATACATCTCTACAGAATCTAAGAAATACATTCTTCCCTCTTTGTATTTCAACGTTAGATGATTACAATGTTAAAAATGTTTCAACTAATATTTTCTTGAAGAGCGTGAGAAAGTTTCAGTTAATTTCAGAATCCTTAAACTTAACCCATAAGATCAGACATAATCTGGTTGTTCCCAGTAACCTTAAGAAGATGAGTTTATTTAAATGGCCTTCTTTCTACTCTTGTACCGTATGAAAAAATAAAATGGGAGCAATAAATTGAAGAAAATTTTTGATTTCTTTCTTTAATTCAAGCTGTCTATTAAATCTTCTTCTCACGCTTAACCATTTCACTTGGCATTTAAGAAGTTAAGCCTCCAACTGATTCCACATTCCCTAAAAACTTACATAACTAGAGAGGCAAAGGAACTGTATTACTGCTTCTTATTATATTGAGGTTACCAGTGGCCGAGAAGTAAAGATGCTGAACACTTGTAGTTCTGTCCGGGGTTCGAATTATGCGAACGGGCTGGCTGCATGGGCATTTTTGTGATTTTCAGCATGTGTAACGTGTATAGTAGATAGTTTCCCTTAGAGCATTCTCCACGGACTTATAATATTTATAACTTTAAATATCATTTTAAAATTTTCTTCCTGCTTTATTAATTAAGAGCATAATAAAGGGACGGACAGAATAGAATATCGCATAATTTATGTCATTTTCTGCTTAGAGGACATTAGTCCAGATTTCATGCTTACCACCGAAGATGCACCATCTTATAACTGCTGAATATTTGACAAAATCTCCAGATTTATGAATAGATTATTTTTATTGTCTTACAAATGCTTGGTCCTTGAAGAAGACCCTTTTTGACTGGAAAAATCTTACTGTGTTGTGCATGTCAAATTTAAATGCTGACCAACGTCTGATTGATTTATCAAGGATTAACGAAAAGAAGTAGGATTTCTATGTCTCCTTTGATGAATTTTTTGTCGTTTATTTACCCGTTTTGAATATTAATCTTTCTATGGTCTGATGTGAAAGCAAGTACTGCTTTGAAACATATTGTGATTATGAATATCATCAAAGGTGCACTAGGAGGAAGGGACTTTGTTCGAGGCAGCCTTACACGAGTCTTTGCCATTTTTATTTATTCACATTAGATATGTAAAAATAAAATAAAATTTAATAAGAGCTTCGTAAGCTACTCAATGCGGGAGGGAGGATCTCATTTTAAACAGCTCTGCTATGGAAGTTTCCTTGATATGTGTTTACGCGGGCTTGAAATATTAAGAGTTTGCTATGTAAAAAATTTAAATGTACGAATCTAGCTGAAAATATGGCGTTATGATTGATACGTGATGCAGCAAAAATGTCCATGATTACTAATTCCTTAATACACTTCTTATTAATTCTTTATTTAATCTTTGATTTTCCCTTGAAGTGAATATCCAGCAAAGCGACGAACGGAGAAAAGATGTCACATTTTTTTTTAACAAGGGAAAATAAAATATTATAGGCTTCATCAAAATATTTTACTGTTTAGATAAAAAAGTAAAAAACAATTGATTTTAAATGAGGTTAATTATAAAAGATTCATCACATAGAATTCTTACTTTGCGAGAAAGATTTTCCAAAACGTTACATCCATCTGTGTTCAGTATGGCCATGGCTTGAGCAAAGTGATGCCTCTATAGGAAAGAATAATACCATTATTTACCATCAAAAGCCAGTGTTGAAAAATTCAGTGATATTCTTTACGTTTGTTTTATTTTTATTAAAATATTTGAAACGTTTGCCTTTCATATGTTTCTCTATTTTAAATCTACGATAAGTAAAAGTAAAATTATATTCGTTTTAATGAGAAACAAGTACCAATTAAAGAACCAAAAATTCCTACTATTTTGAAAGTGAAAATTTCAGTAATTCAGATAATTTATTGTATTATATTTCTCTTACATTTTAAGTGATAATTACTTAACACTATAGGAAACATATCGAATAAATAATATTATAAAACAAAAGGGAATGTGACATCATGAAGTATTTTCTCTTCTTTCATGTATGAATGCAGCCATACAAATATAATTGTAATTAAAAAATTAAAAAAAAAAACTTAGAAACACTACCCAAATCATGTTTTGCACTTATGAGACTTAAACTCATGTTTTTAAAAGAGCTAATATCTTTCTGTATATACATATAGTTACAGAGATAGACAAGGAGACACGTAGGTATTTGCATGCTCATTGTTGTAATAATAGACAATACAAGCAAAGAAAATATCTTTTGTTCAAACTATTAGTAATTTTCCTCGCGATTCTGTATTTTGCAGAAAACAGAGAATACTTACTTCCATTACTGATCCCTCGGAACAATATAATGCAGCTAAATCCGATTTCTGAAAAGAAAAACAAGATCAGAATGAAAAATAAAAATAAAAATGTTTTTAAAACAATAAAACTGAAAACACTTTTCAGTTTCCTAATACATCACTATACATTAACACTATAAAAGAAAGAATCTGGTCTAATTATAGTATTTTTGTTTTTCATAATATTTCTAGAGAAAGCTTTTTATGCCTCGACCAGTTTTATAATATCAGCAGCGATTTAATGTTACTGTCAAGTGATAGTTTCACCCCAGCTCTGATGCTCGAAGATGATTACGTCAGTAATTTTCCATGTTATTTGCTGTTAATTAAAATCGGTTTTCCCTCAGAAATTTGAATTAAAAATTCTTAGGCGGTCTTTGCAGATTTAAATAATTCGTTGCCCATCCAGCTTATACAAAGTCATCGACTCAAACAGATTCACTGGTTTCGCCCTTAGAATAGGGATTCCATTTTTTTTTGTGAAATTATCGAAATCTATAGAGATTTGAAATATTAATCTTGGAGACATTTATTAATGTTCAAATTTGTACCTTGGAAAGTGCAAAAATGTTGTGTTTAGACTTGGAGATAGTAGCAACGAAAATAGATTTAAATTGAATATTAATGCCAGGATTATGGAAAAGTATTACTTAACTGCAAATGTATCGAAATGAGTTAAAAGTCGATAAAATGCGGTATAGCGAATTAAGTTTTCGGGAATGGGGGATAAAGCAAAATAAAATGCAATTAAAAAATTTTACACAGTAACTTTTATTTAAAATGGATATGATAATTAATGCACTAAAAGAGAGAAAAAAACATGTAGTTTAATGGGAATAGATTCAATAATTTTATTTAAAGAATTCATCTACAATTTTATATCGCGAATAGTAAAAGCGTGGAGCCCCCATGATAAGTTAAAAAAGATAATGGTTTATACATTTGACAATGCAATTAAATTAATAGAAAATTTTAAAAGATAATAGCTTATACATTTGACAATGGAATTAAATTAATATATTTTGTTATTTAAGAACCTTACGCTTTTGTATTCAAGATATAAAGTTGCAGATGAATTCCATGAATAGAATTATTTAATTTATTATTTCCATTAAATTATATGATAAATTCCTTTTCTCCTTTTAGTACGTTATCATATCCAATTTAAAGTAAAGCTTATTGCATTCAAATCTTTTTTAAATTGCACCGTTTTTTAGCCTCAATTACACGTTATCAATGATGACATTTTGAATCATATTTAAAACATAATAAATAAACTACACTCATGTCCATAAATTAAGGATAATTCGGAGTCACGCGGAAATCGAACTCTAAAATAAATATATAACCTGTAAAATCACTACACACATCTTCAAGAATCATATGCAAATTTCAGGAAGTAACTAGATGACACCGACGGTACGTCACAATGACGAGAGCGTAAGAGAGTGATATATAAGGAATACAGGCAAAGAAGTAAAATTGTTCGCAGTCGCTTTATAAGCATTTCAGTGCAATAATCGAATAGCTATGACACAAAGGACGCATTTGGATGATTTTTTACGTGGTAGAATTATCGGCCGTCTGGAATGGGGGCGTACCCAATTGGAAGTATCAGACGAACTTGGAATTGCCCAGAGTGTTAAAAATCGATTACGAAATTCCACCCACAATAAAACACTAAATAAAAGTTTATAAAATGAAAATAATACTTGGATTTATATAAATGGACAACTTTAGCCGTGTTTTCATCTAGCACTGAGGAACAATTTAAGTGTATACCGTCTTATGCATTTTTATACAAGACATGAAATATTTATTTTTCAAAGGTGTAGTAGATTTTTTTAAAATGACTCAGTTTGGGTTATTCTTGTTAACCCGCAGATAATTGAAAGCAGAGTGAACCGTCACGCTATGCGTTTTGTCACTGATGTTAATTCGGTTTTTGTAATGGGAACTAAAGCCAGAAAGAAACTGCCAGTGTTGGGTAGTCTTATTCTATTAGCCAGTGGTCGACTTATAAACGAAGTATTGTAGTCGTTTTTCACAGACAATGTTTTGACGTTTTGAAATGATATATTAACATATTGCCACAGGCAATGTTTAACAACTGACAATAAATTAAGCGACTTAAACTTTCGCACCCGATTTTAATCATTATCGTATGAAAAAAGGTTTCATTAGTTATTTATAGCAAAGCTCTCGATTGTCTTGATTTGATTGATTACGGCAAAGCACTCAAAGGCTGTTTGCCTAAAGGAACGATGCCTTCGCAGAGGACTTTCTAAGGGAAACTGACTCGTGTATACGTTCTATAGGACGAAAATGCCCATGCAACCAGCATGTTCGCTAGGATTCGAAATTCGGAGACAATTACAGCGTTTAGCGACTGTTACCGCTCTGCCACTGGTGACAGCAAAGTTCTCGAAACTATCGTTCTGAAGAAGCATGCTTTAGTGAGAAAGCATACCTTAGCGGACAGATGGAAACTTATAAGAAGTTTCATTGCATATAGTGAAATCCACAAAACCCCTTTGCAGCCAGGTTTTTTAGGTATGCCACATAGAATCTGGGATGAGCTACGAGTGTTCAGAGTTCACTGTACCACTATTAGCAAGAAGAGCACTTGATGAAATTCAACAAGCTATCTAAATTTTAAATTAACTGCTTATTTACTGAACCATTATCTTTCTGAGGTTTAAATAAGTACGTAAAATTCTCTTATATTTGACAGAAATGTTTTTAGTATGGTTAGTAAATTTATCCTGTATACGTTTATAGCTATAGTAAAATTAACAGAACTCTCTTCTAGTGTTATAGATAAAGTCATTAAAAAAAACATAACTTTCAGTTCAGATGTATCATAAGGAACAAGAAATCTCGGGAAAACATTCACGTATGGAGCACTTACCGAGGCAACTTGGAAATTGTTATTCGTTCCCCTGTGATCCAGATCGTGGCACAGACAGGCGATGAACAATGCCAAGCTTTCTAGCTCACTAAAGTAGAAATGATACACTTTTCAATTTAAAAAAAAATTCTCTTGCCTTGGTAGAAAAGGCGAACAAATCAATTTGACAGATTTCACTGCATTTTAATAAGATGGAAATTAATTATTAAAATTTATTCACCTTTTTATGCATTATGTTTTAAAAATATAACAAATACAAGAGATTATTTTGAAAAAAAAAAAAAAAAAACTATTTTGTGGCTTTGAATGAAGTTAATAGAATTAGCTGCCGTAAAGAAAAAGTGCACCAGTTTCTAAAATTTAAAGTAATTACAACAAAACGTGTTTGAAGTATGGTTCTATATTTTTGTTGTTGAAATATTTTGGATATGTTAAGAATGGCGTTGATATGTTCACTAATAGTATTACTTGTCTTACAGGGAATACGATGCCATCAGATAGAATGCAAGCTTCACAAAGCTTGCACCGGCGGAAGCTCACTTCAGGAGCTTGCAAGAGAAAATTTTGCGATAAAAATTGCCATTTTTGAAGAATGATAGATCGAAGATACTAGGCAAAATACTGTAACTTGAAATAGATCTTCCTAGCATGTTTCTTCCTATGCTGTATGGAATTCAGGTGTCGTGACGTCCATTTGAAGGTTGCAGTTTCACAGAGTAGAGAGAGTTTCACTATCAGTATTATTTTATTTTATTTATTTAAGATATACTATGGTTTAGTACTTATATACGAGCCATGCATCCAGTGGATCTGTATGTTCTCCACCGTGTTATACACACAGATGTATTCGTCTCCATGTCGTTCTTCACATATTGTAGAACATCTGAGGGGTTATGATTTGAAAGACTCCCACCACACTTTCGCGTACCGACGATGAGAGATATGTGACTTGTTTATTCCTCATAATGAGCTTTTTTGAGCTGAAAATGCCAGCGATTTCATTGGGGTTGGAGATGTTGGAGAACTTACTATGGTCCAGCGGTCTGAAATTACTCGTTGAAGAAATCACGTACTTGAATAACAAAATGGACACATTTGCAACATGTGTAAATAAGAATACCCGTTCACATATTCCCAGTAGCGGAATTAGAGGGGTCGGTATGCTCCAGGCGGAACATATGAAAACAATAAAACATATCATAGGGATTAGTCGTATGGATCTTAGGAGCACAAAGACTAATTGCTAAAATAGGTGGGAGAATTATTTTTACATAGAATATTCAACGAAATTGCAAAGCTACTACAATAGCTTCATATTCTTGCTATGCCTTCTTACTCCATCAAATATTTTGAATGTAAAATGCAAATGGCAAATTATGCTTTTAACAGCATAAATATGGAAGAATGCCTCACTGAGAGAGAAAAAATTCACAGTTTCTATTAGAGCTAGAGGAAACGAGCAGCGAAAGGGCAGTAGCTTTGAACTTTTATAATTTATTCTAGAAAAGCATGCCTAAAACAAAATTCCAAATATTGTAAATTAACTTCAAATCTTTTCATACTTGCTATAAGTATTACTTGCTGTGAGAAGAGTTTTTCTGGCTATAAATCGGTTAAGAAACATATAAGATCTGAAGATGAATATCTTGTATGTAATAGCACTATTTCCAAAGAGAAGCAACTGCAGTAACGACGCAAACTCCTAGAATGTCATCGTCGATTTTTGTTAATAGAAAAGCAAACTAAATAGCATTTAAATGTTGGAATTAAAACGTTATTTCATAATTTAACACAAAGCTTTTGTTTATTTTCGTTATACGTCTTTTACCATTTTATATATTTGATTTTGTGGTGGGCATTAAGAGGGGCAGCAAATGAACCACCCCGGGCTGCAAAAAGTCTAGATATGCCACTGCATATTCCTCAAAACACATGGGGCGAACAAGCATCATCATGCTTTTCCAGCCCATAACGTAATAAGAGACTGATTTCTTTACAATTCTTGCACGTATTTCCTTAGACCAAGATTTGTTTTAGACCAAAACACCACATTCTGTCTAAGTAACGGTGATATATCGCGCATTCATCTTCGTGGTGTAACGGCAGCACACTCGGCGCGTATTCGAGAGGTCCAGATTCGAGTCCAGGCGAGGACACTGCAAATTTTTTACATCTTCAGCTTCAAAAAAATCTAATGACTCTACAAGTGGCTCCGAACTGAAAGGAGGTTAATGATGATTCTTCACCACCAGGATTTGGCGACTGGGTCGCCTGATCACCACTCGCCCTTTAAAAGGTGGAGCACATTAGGTATTTTCTCCTTTCTGTATGCCTTCGTGGTTTAACGGTAGCACACTTGGCGCTTATTCAAGCGGTCCAAGTTCTAGTCCCGCCGAGGGCATTGTTCATTTTTCGAGTTTCCGCTTCGAAAATCCTCATGACTCTACAAGACATGTAAATGATTAGAATTACCAAGCAATTGCGCATCCGTAGAATGAGAACTGGCCGCTTGTTCCATGTATATAAAGAACTGTAAAGTTGCGTTGTATTCTGTTTACCGTCCTCTGTCTTCGGTGAACGTTTAATTAGTGGTCAGTATGCCTCGTCAACAATAGAGGATGCCATACCAACAACTAACGCAGTTCGAACAGGCCGCATCGTCGGTATGCAAGAGGGTGGACTTTCGTATCAAGCAATTGCAAGTCGCAAGCAGCGTAGTGACACAACAATGAACGTTTTTGGAAGAAACAGATAGAAGAGAACCAAACAAGGCGAAATTCTGGTAGTGGGGCACGCAATTGCACAACGGCACAGGATGATAAACACCTCATCCGCATGGCTGTGACGGATCGTAAAGCGGGCTCTCGCTACAGGGGTTATTTTGTCTAGCTGCACCGTTCGTCATCATTTGCTGCAGCATGAACTGCGTGCAAAGGATTCTCTACACAGGATTCCCCCATCGCTGAATCCCAGACGCCTCCGACTTCAGTGGACACGGCAACACAGTGTGTGGCGTGCCCTGTGGCAAAAAGTTGTTTTCTCCTATGAATCTTGCTACAGTCTGGAGTATAGTGATGGAAAAGTACGCATCAGACGTTATAGAGCGAAACGTCTGCCCTCCAGAGTGTGTCATCCAGCGTCATACCGTTCAAACGCCTGGCATCGTGGTGTGGAGAGCTATTCGATATAACTATCTATCCCATCTAACGCAGACTGCGGGTAACCTCAACAGTGATCGCAACACAAGGAAAGCTGTGGAGCTCGAAGTCCTTCCCATTCTTCGACGCATTCCGGGCGATGTATTTCAGCAATGCATCTTCCATGACCTGCTTATTCCCCGGATACGTCGCCCACTGAGCATGTCTGGGATTTCATCAGTCGGCGATTCGTTCATACAACTGGCGAGACACACACTAAGACTGAACTTTTAGGTCAAAGCCATACGGAATGCCATTCCCCGGGATTACATTCAGAACCTGTATAATTCAATGCCACGACGTGTACAGGCTCTCACCGTTCAGCGTAGCGGACATACAAAATACTGATTTCCGATATTCGATTTCTTTTTCTCTTCTTTCGTCAGTTATTTGTACCGCTATCAGTCATATGTGGAATAAATTTCATTCATTTCTCACAATTCCTTCATGGTGTTGCATTTTTAACAAACGTTAGTGTAAAAATGCATAACTTCCTTGCTTAGATTTGTCGAGAAATTTTTACTTCGCATTTTATTTTACAAGAATAATTTGTTTGGTTATTCTTTCTTCTGTTTTTTTTAATCAAATGCGATGAGGAAGAAAGATGCGTTACTTGCATCATAACAAATAAATATTTGGTTCTACAGTAAAACTAACAACTAGTTATCGGTGAACTTTTCATTAGATGGTATGGCTACGGTTCAGGTTAGTCCAGATATTGTGAGGATTCTGCTGTATAGGAAATGTAATACTGTAATATCCCGCATAGTCTAGGTAATCAACCAATATTCTGAGGAATGTGTGAAAACTGATTAATCGAGGAAATAATTCTTACATATAAGAAATAATAATTGATGTTTCGCTCCAAATTCTTCCCCATTGTTTTTTATAAATAAAACGCGATTAATAAATTTAAATATCTGTATAAGAAATAATTTTTAAAAATGCGTGGCCATCGTGATTCATTTTTATTCTCTAAAAACTGCAATACTGATGTCTGCACATTTTTCTTCTTTAGCCTTTTCTTTTCATACGTTTATTTGCATTGTTTAGCATTCGACGAATAGTAAAGTTATAATCAGTATGGGATCAACATCTATATAACAAAATTTCAACCGTTGCAATAATTTTTGACAATTATTCAGCTGATAATTCTCGCACAGAGACTTCAATATAGTTTTCCTTATGTTAGGCTGAGCGCCCGTTCTTCATAAGCCCGTTGTTCATATGTGTAGATAAATGCTTCATTACCTGGTTCGTTAATACAAATGCAGGCTGTATCACTACAGAGGTGACAAACTTTCAGTACATCTAGACGATGGGAAAGCATATAGCAATGTATGGTCGGAAACGCTTTTCTTGGCGTGGTAGTGACGATACGAAAATCAAGAAAGAAAGGACACGAATGGGGTTAGGAAACATATTTATTATTCGGAGTACGACAAAGAAAAAACAACATAAAAAGACAACCATTATCATCAAAGGTGTTCGAAATTACGACGGGGACCGTGATGCAGGAGCCTTGCGTCATGCATCTTTTATTTGCAATCTTCTATTTCTGATGCAGATCTTCCATGCGCCAGAGAAGTGAGGCCTGCATCACGGTCCGGGGTCGTAATTTCGAACACCTCGCTTAATGACTATCGTTGTTTGTTTTTGTTCTTATTTGAAGCTTTCTGCTGTATTAAACGTAATAAAAGATATTTTGTTTCACTGTTTGTATTCTTCCTTTTTTGCGTTTTATGTCGTCACTACCGCTCCAGGAAAGCGTTTTCGACCATGCTTTGCTATGTGATTTCCCACTGCCTAGGTGTACTCTATTTCTCCTGAAAGTTTGTCATCGGTGCACTGATACACCCCGCAGAGGGTAAGGTTGCGCAAGTCGTACCATCGCTTAATACCTACCTTTTAATTATTAGGCACAATATCATGCCAATTGCGCTTCTTCCGGCAAAACGAATTACCTCTTGGTCAACCATATTTCTACACATTCAGTTCGTCTCCTTGTAATATTTGTGAGGAAGACCGCCAAGAGAATAAAATGCAAACGGAGTACGTTGACAAGAAAATGAAAAAAAAAAATCTTTGTGATCATTGTTGTAAGTAACTGTGTAAATAAATTAACTGAGAAAAAGTTTTATTATTATTATTTTCCAATTTTAAACGTAGTACAACTTATACTATATGTGGTACGACGTAGAACACTGCTTGTTTAAGTCGTACTAAGTTCGTGTTTGTAAATTTTATTAATTTTATCCAGGAAAGTAGACTACAACGCAAGATATTATTACATAATTTTTATAATTTAAATTTTTTCATAGATCTTACGATTTATACTTATTTTATTTAGGGGGTACTACTTACGTAACTTTATCCTACAACGGAAACCGCATAAACATTGAAGTACTATGTATAATATCGCGTAAATTTAAAACGACATAAAATAAACTATATAAAAGGACAAAAACATCATTTATATATTAAAAGTAGGCTTGCAATACTAATATTTTAGAGTTCGTTTTTATTTTGTTCAATTAGAATTTAGTTTGTTTTGAAATTTTCAAACCAGCCTATAGTGAATCCTGACTGATCGAAGCCCTGCTCTGCGAGGTATTGCTGTACTTTCCTACGCATAAATAATGTATTTTTTGAAGTTCATTATATTATCATTTGCATACAAGAAAGATAAACAATTAAAATCTGAACTAGTTGATGTTCTGAAAAAGAAATGCAAACTTACGACAGATAATTTCCCATCAGTTCCACGTTTTTGTGTAGGAGGTAGCAAAAGTGTGCGACAGAGAAGGCGTGCATCCAGTTGTGGTAGGGAGGATCCCGATAACCTTTTTTCACCATCAGCACGAATCTGTCGAAAGGAAAACACCGAGATTGGTAAACACTGCTGCGATCCTATGACAGTAACTCGGTTGTAGTTTACATGGAAATTTACCAAAGCGTGACTCACTTGGAAAGTGTGAAAATGGGGATCCTCCACCTGTGAATCATGCCCATATCTTCGAACATGCTTATGACAGCCTGAGAGAAGAGAAGTTTGTTATGAAGAAGCATCTATAGAAAGACATAACTCGACATAAGGTTTTAAAAATAATGGTAGGTTTTGCGCTAGTATTAATGGACGCATGTGCTTCAGTGTGCATAAGGTAATATTATTTATGCTCTTAGAATAAGAATGTGGAAGATTCGCTTTCCCATATTCTCATCATCCTACACCAATAAGATAGTAGGTAGTAGAAGCGAGTGAAGCGCCAGAGACTTTATTACGGATCGCACAGGTAACGCCCCAGCACACAAACTATTTTTAGAATGAATCCACCATAGTACCACCATTAGTACATTGCTGAGTTTGAATGGAAGAAGTGATGGACTACTTTTGGGGATGAGACTCTTAACCTAATTTCTCAATGACTAGGATATTTTAAATATTCTGTTTAGAGAATGACGCATTGAAAAAAAGATAGGTCTATTCCTTAGCCTTCACAAAGTTTCACACACATTTACCTTGTTCGGCTTATCTGTCGGGATCGTGCAAAAACACGCATATTTACTTTGGAAAGTCGAAAATTTAGTCCTTCGGAAGAAAGAACCACTGTACCTATCGCAGGTATCAATGTCTGACGTTGTTAATGAAATGTAACTTAAAATAAAAGTTGTTTCCATGTCCACCGTCATTGCTAATGAAGCATAAATGGAAACACAATAGCGCTTTCAGAAAATGTGTCAGCTATTATTTCTAACTATATATTAAGTATTCTAAAACATATTATGTAAATTTTGTTACCTCATGAACTAACGGTATTGTACCATTATCTTTCAGATAGCGTGTTGTGATATTTGCGATTTAAGCTTTACTAACAGATAGTTTATGCTAATTTCTATCCTATTATCCTTGGTCCATTACAGCACTAGTTCAGACCAGAAGTTTACGCACATTTTATGGAAATCGGTATAATTTAAAATTAGGACGTAATTGTAACCGAGAACGTAGCAATTCCCTCGTAACGTTACATCGGTAAACCCAGAGTTTATCACGCAAGTTGAAGAATTTGTTGATCGTTGGATCTGTATTCCCTCAGCAAGCCCTATACTTGACTTCCCTACTACTGCAGGTGAAATAATCAAAATATAATACGTAAGTTGGACATTAAGAAGGCCCTGGGCCTTGACAGAATTACGAAAAAATGTTGCGTAATTTACCTTCCAACATTATCGCCATATTCACTGGAATTATCAATGCCCGCCTAACTTTGAGTTATTTTCCTAGTCCTTGTAAAAGTGCTAAATTCTTTGTTATCGCTAAGCCTGGCACGGATAGCACTAAAGTGGAGAATTCTTGCCCTATAAGTTTGTTTTTCAGTCGTAGAATTATTTATGAACGCATTATCTTATAAAGCATGAATCCATATTTTCAACTGTTTCTCTCCGGTCAATACGGATTCAGAAAGCTGCAAAACTGTTATGGCTTTCAAGTGAAGCACCACTTCCGGTTACCCATTCAAAACTATTATAATCTTCAAGTACTACTTCTGGTTGTCCGTTTTACACAAAATCTACCCAATTCGTTCAAAACCGTGCATTCCATAAATCGAAGAAAAAGGAAAAACAAAAGATTTTACACTGTCTCGAGAAATGTAAAAGAAAATATAGCCTGTTTATCAGCTAACCAATTCGCTCAGAATATTAATTAATATTTAAAAAACTTGAAAATACAGATGAAATGGACATAAGTTTCCCATCTCTTACAAGTTGGAGGGTCAAAAAGCATTTGGCTAAAATTTCGGAGAAATACTGTCAAATCAGAAAATGGCCGTTGCATGTGGTCGAAGCTAGCGATAGAAGATTGCAGTACAAGAAAAATTAATACTTTTAGAAAATGTGTGCAGGTAAAAAACTTGTAGAGTGGAAAAAACATATATAGGTATACTGCTGAAAATGCTAGGAAGAGCATATAATAAATTTATTAATATACCAAAATACGAAAGATAAGATGAAAACACTGATTAAATAAAATTATATAATCAGTACTGAAGACATACTGGGCATATTAATTAGTCAAGTAAAACTTTAAAAATATATTAATCTAATTTAGTGTTTAAAAAGGGGGGATAAACCTATATAAAAAAGCTAACTTTAAGGTGTGCCTGCCAGTGAAAAATGGTTAAAATCTAAATAAATATTAAAATTTAAAAATTAAAATATTTAGTTTCTAATATAACTAACTATAAAATAACATAACTCGTGAGTGCACTTTGAAATAAGGAAGGAGAAAAAATTACCTAACAGCCGCTTCTTCAAATATGAAAAACAAACTCCATAAAATGCAGTATTTTTATAAATTGCTAAAGCTTTTATAAATGGGGTTGTAAGAAGTTTTTTACGGGAAAGAGAAAAATAGAGAAAGCAGAATACGAAACAAGTGTGAGATAGTAAAATGCTTTTATGTATGAAAGCGTCCATAGGTCTTAAATCTTAACCAGGCTTCTTAATAACTAAAAGAACAGTAAAAAATTATCAACTAATTTGTTCAAAACTATTACTTATTTGAGAAACTTTTGAAAACAATGTTATTTCCTAATATGCTTAGATGTAATCATTTCCGTAAATCAGCAATTTAACTGTGTAAAATTAGACTGACAAGTGTAATTTAGAGAACTGCGTTTTTATAAAAAGTATGTGGAATTTTATTATTTTCGAGAATTTTAATTAAAAGTTCTTTTGAAATTTCTTGAGTATCATTACAAAATTTCCAGTTTTGCCTTTTTTGATTTATTATAGTACTTATTTTTCTGGATATGCTTGAGTGCCAGTTATTTAGTTTAATGGTTTCGAAAACGAAAAGTCTTCATTACTATTATTATTATTATTATTATAAAATATTGTTTTATTTAGGTTGGAGTTTTAGAGATTAATATATTCTGATTCTGTTTCATCGATGTTACTTTTATTTAATTTAAGTTGATTGTTTATTACTTGTTGTAAGTTTTTGTTTTTCACTTTCATTGTTAGTATTAATGGCAGTAATGTCGTCAATATACCTGAAGATAAATATACCCATTAAAATACCAATAATTTATCAGTAAAATTGCACTTGAAATCTAATAAAATTGTGAAAAAGGTACAGTTCAAGTAAATGGTCCAATTTTCCAATTCAAAAACTTCATTATATATGAAAACTCAATTTTGTCTGCATCTCTTTTAAAATTTTAGTTAAATTCAGTTTTTTCTTTTCCGGTCTGTCGTGATTAGGCAACTATGTACAGTTTAATCTGTTTATCACAGTTAAAAATTTTATAAATATCAATTTATTTTCTGAATTGTGCGTTGCTTACCTCAGAAACAAGTTCGGTTTCTTTTTTATTTCTCGAAACGCCAAATCCTGATCAGAATGTCACGGAAAATGTAAAATAATTTAATTTTTAAATTTTGAAATGCAAAGTTATTTTTCATTTTTCTCAGATATATGGAACCATTATTTGCATTGTTTTATCGAGTTCTGTTTTTTTTTTTGCTTTGAAGGATATTTATTTTTTTAAAAAAATGTTCTTGGCTTTAATTCTGATTCTAATTTTACCACAAAATTATTTAATTAAATTTTTTTACTTATATGAATTTTATGTAGTGAATGAATACACTTCCATCTTTTTTCCCTCGCCTTGCTGTGTCTGAACCTGATTTTTGAATTATAAAATATATATTTCTTTCGTTAAAGGTATTATGACTTTATTTATCAGAAAATAGAGAAAGATTCATTCTATCGTATGAGTAACACCAGGTGAGTCCTAAGTTATACTCACTAAAGCCGTATCCTGCTCCTTTAAGGATCGAGGAATGAAGGTGAGCTTCGCAAAGTCCTCACTGAAATGTTCCGAAGACGGAATCTCCGTCTCCGCCAGCTTCGTGACATCTTCAGGAGGAACCTGAGATTAAATATCATAAATGATGTTATAAATTTTCCGTAAATGATAAAAGAAATAAAATTAAAAAATTGAAACAGGATTATATATAGCTATATATCTAAAAGAACAACTTTGAACGTCATAGTTTCCTCTTTGCGGAAAAAAATTCATGTCTGAAAAATGTTATAAGCTATTTTTGTAGTCTATTACTTTACAGCAGGCACTTCTAAACCACTTCTTTTCTCCAAAACTTTGCTTCATAACCATGGCAATGACGCTACAGAAGAAATATCGAGTCCTTTTATTTGTTAAAATTCCCTAACGTCATCTGTGCGGTGATCACGACAATCGTTGCAATCGTAATTAAGTGTAGAGGATCGCTACAACTTTGAAGATCCTTTGTTTACTTTTCAGATTATAAGAAACATACCTTATATTAGCGTAACAAAATGCAGCATTTTGAAATAATAAGTGCGTCTTGATAATGCTTTAATAGTTTTTGTTATTTAAGCTGCGTTTCAAGAGTTCAAATAGAGTAGTCCGAGTTTATGCTGCGTGTTTGAATTAGCTCTCTAGTCGGTGTTAAATACCATTTCAGTTATACTGATATTTCTAGGCTCGGCTTTTGCTGTGTACAGCCGATTTAGCGCATAGCTGAGCTAAGGAGCCAGTCGTTATATATCTTAATTTATTAGTGATTTGTTACATTCTTATTTTCTGTTAAATTTACGATAGCCACGAGTGGTGATGATTTGTGAACACCAAGTGCGTGCATCTGTTTTAATTTAGTTTAAAAAAAAGGTTATTCTAAGCATTCCTCTGCAGTATTCGCTACTTCGTATTCTATTTAGAGTCCAAGTTGTATGCTACTAACTTAACAAGGAGCCTCTATAAAGTAAGGTGGGAAAACTTTCTTAAAACAAAAATTACTAAAAAACAATGAGTAAATTTTGCTCGTCACCCAACAGTTGGTGGCGTTTCAGTAATCAGTGTTTGTGGTATTTTTCTATTAGCTGTACTTCTATGAACTTTCTTATTGAGTTCGCTTGCAATAAATAAATATTGAATTTCTCAAAGTAATACGAAGACTGTTTGGTATTTTTGATGGAAATCTAATGGCTGAAATGCATTGTTGTTCAAAAGTTAAGAAGTATACGAAATATTTAGCATCGTTGGGCTAAAGAACCGATGTGTACCCTCAGATGTGCTTACATGGCAGGTGTATGCATGCAGTAGCGGGCAGAAAAATATTTGCATGCTTATATTTTTTCTCAAGGAAACATGTTCGGTACAAAAATGATTGTTTTTTGGGAAATTTGTTATCTCTTCATTGCTAAACTTAGGGAAAAAATCGAAACAACAGTTTTTGAAAAATGAATAAACGACATCATCTGAGTGACTCTAAGCGAGAATAGGACGAATCGGACTGGTGATAATTGGAAGTAACTACTATCGTGTTACTGTGACTGCAATTCAGAATATAGTCTCCCATTTATTGCGATCATGGACCCTAACGACTTTTCATGGCAAGATTCAAATATAAAAGGTTCGCACTATTGGCCGATCATTGGAAACGTTGCTCTATATAGAATGACCATAGATATTATCGACTTGTAACCGATCAAGCATGGGCAGGACATGTCTGGATGATAAAAAATTTATCTCCATAAGCCTCTTCGGAAATTTTAGGAGCTAAGAATATGTCTGCTCCATGAATAGGCACAGATACCCATCCCAATCCTCTACAAATGATGTTATTCTTGGCATGAATTGACGTTGTCGGGCGTGAATTTCTATTAGTGATCATTACATTCTCCACTGAAAAATTGCCACTAGTGAAAGTGTTTGCGGTCTGAAATCCGCGAACACTTTCATTGGTGTTTTCACACACAAAACATTTTATCTACGTCTATTAATTAATTATTAATTCATAATTTTCTTTGTATTTCGTCTGTACATTCATCAGCAAAATGACGTTTAAATATCGTTATTATAACGTCATTATAAATATAAAACGTGCAAATCCACATGCACTCAAGTTATTGTATTGTACTCACATGTATGGGTTGTCTATTAGTGCATGTATACCAAAATATACACCAAAAACCAGCAATTCTGATTAAAGTTGAAACCGCAAGAGCGAATAATCAAAACGTGCCTGCATATATTAAAATTAGACAAAATTTAGAGGACATCTTTTAAGAAATTCTTAACTTATAGCAAATTTACAAACCAATATTATGTTAAAAATTAAGAAAAGTAAGAGATTATGAAGAACACAAAATATTACGCGCAACTGTTGGACATTTTTACAAAACTATATGTAAATATGTTTTATAGTAGATGAGGGAAGAGAGTATATATTTCAATGCCCGTTGCATTTATTATCCCATATCCCTCTAAAAATAATAGCAGATCATTAGCAAAATCGGATGATTTCTCAACATACATGTATTTAACACAATGTTTGTAACACAAAACAATTCGAAATAATTTTTCGAAACCTTTCAAGATGCAAAAATGACAAGAATTCATGTCTGTGTCTATGTCTGTGTTCTGTGTCTGTTAATACAGCATATCCTATCACCATATTTTTTTCGGCCATCTTTTAATTTCACGTCTGTTATTATCTTAACAAAACTTAATAGAATGGAATCATCGATATTTGCTTACGAACTCATTTTGTCTTCTTTGCATGCATCTGAGTAGTAAACCATCATAATGTATATATATTACAAAAGTGTACAATATGCGTCCAGCTAAAACTCAGAAACGAGTCCCGGTACGATCAAGGGAGTTATATGTTGTGGTAGTCCTCTATGTCCCATCCATGAAGAAAGTTCCCGTTTTTACCTGAAGGGCGTGCTTTTGAAGTGGGATGTTGTGAAATGTTCGGAAATAGCCTGGAACATACCAGATCATTGTGGAACATTCCGGAATACTCTCGAATGTCGTGGAATGTTTTGAGATACTGTGGACCATGCGAAGCCTTTTTTGTATGGGTGGGGCTATCCATTGGTAGGGGTATATAAAGCAAGATACACCGTGCTTTCGAACGTCAGTTTCTTACATTCGAGAGTATTCCACAACATTCCAGAACGTCCTGGCACATTCTGGAATGTTAGGAATAGTCTGGATTAATCGGGAACATCCCAGATCATTGTGGAACATTCCAGAACACTCTCGAATGATGTGGAATATTCTGGAACATCGTGGACAATTCAAAACCTTTTTTTATATGGGTGGAGCTATCCATTGGTAGAGGTATACAAAGCAAGATCCGTCGGGGATTCAAACGTCGGTTTTTTATCAATGAAGAGCAGTGAGTGAACAAAAACAAACAGTGAAGTGTGAGTACATCATACATCCGAACAACGCCAAATTTTTCTATCTCCGAATGCTGCTACCCGAAATACGGAGACCAACAAGTTCCACAGATCTCAAGAATGTTTACGGTTACCTGTGCCAGACTTACCGAGAAGCATGAGGACTACCGGAGAATGACAAGCACTAGGAATTAACACTACAAGAAGCCTCACTCACAGCCTCAGCTGAACAAATCAGAGATTTATTCGCCGTAATTCTAACAACGTGTAACTCATTGAATCCAAAACAGCTATGGGACTCTTCAAAGAGAGTATGAGCAATGACATACTGTACCAATCCAGAACTGGTCATCGAATTCAATGACAACATCTTCAGTGAAACACTCATTCGTCTAGAAGCTAAAAGTTTAGCAATAACAACCAGACCTTAGTACAACTTGGGATGCCAGCACCACGACAAGATGCTTTCAGTGTGCTAACTTCGAAATTACAAAGAAAAAAAGCTCCAGCATCAACGAACTACTTCAATACACTGCTCACAACAAACCACACCTCATTGGCAATCAAAAATAAAATTTACAAAGTTATCATGGACCGGAGCAACAACAACACTGGCAGAATTAGTATTTACTTGGACGCACCAGACGGCACCAGGAAAACGTTTCTAATAAATCTATTGCCGGCAGAAATTCGTGCTAAACAACACATCGTACTTGCACTGGCATCATCCGGCATTGCCGCCACACTTATGGAAGGAGGACACACTGCCCATTCCGCCGTACAAGTATCGTTGAACATAGCTGAAGAACAATTTCCGGTATGTAAAATCTCAAGAACATGTGGAGAGGGTGAACTTCTAAAACAAGCTAAAATTATCTTCTGGGACGAATGCGCAATGGCACATACAAAATCACTCGAAGCTATGGACAGAATATTACAAGACTTACGGAGAAACTCTGAAGTGATGGAAGGAGCTCTCAGCAGATTTTCGACAAACACTTGCAGTTATCCCAAAGTCAACACCAGCAGGTGAAATCAATGTATGCTTAAAAATCACATTTCTGGCTAAACATACAAATACGGCAACTAACAAAAAATATGAGAGTTGACCTATGGAAAGACGAAACAACAGCACATTTTGCTCAAAAACGTTCACAAACAGGCGAAGGCACATATACTACTGGCTATCATATGTTTATTATTCCATGCAGAATTTTTAAACTTTTTGCAAGTACTAGGTATGCCATTACACTGCCTTCGACTAAAAGTTGGATCTTCCATAATACTACTCAGAAATCCCAACTCACCAAAACTATATAATGGAATAAGGAGGGTCGTCAAACAGCTACTGAATAACATCATCGAAGCCGCACTTATGACCGGAAAGGACAAAGGACAAACTGTATTTATCCCCAGAATACCACTGATATCTACTGAACTGCCATTCCAATTTAAAAGACTGCAATTTCCAATCAAATTAGCGCATAGTTTTACTGTTCACAAAGCGCAAGGACAAACTTTAAAACATTGCGGCATCAACATCAAAGACTCTTTTTCTCACAGTCAGCTATACGTAGCTTGCTTTCGAGTAGGAAATTCGAAAAATCTGTACGTATATACCCCGGATAACAAAACGAAAAATGTTGCCTGTAAACAAGTATTCTATATAGTTAGAATATGTTTTCAATAAAAAAATTATTTCTTATATTTTAAAGTTTATCCTATTATTCTAACTGCCACACAATTTCGTATGAATTCCCTGAGCGAAGCCGGGTATCCCAGCTAGTATTGTATAAAATTTATGATAATATCTCCTAATGTTTCTTTTATACTTCATTCTAAGCGACAAATATTGATGCAAATTTTAGGAATACGTAATCTTATGTTAAATACAAGTACTCATAAAAAATGATATTAATGAACAGTTGGTGCTAATAATGTCAACTTACCTGCATGTGATACATCATAAGCTCATTAGATAATCTGCTTCTGTGTTGCGCATCTCGAACTTTCTTCCACATCAGTGACTAAAAATAAAAAAGAATATACAAATATAATTTGCTCTGCTTCCAACATTTCTTCTTTAACATTTAAAACTCGTTTCTCGTAGCAGCAAACGATTCTCTTATTTTTCTTGTTGGCATTTTCATGTCATATAATGCACTAATTTTCTCAGAAAGTCACAGCAGCAGATTTTTTTTAATGGTAAGATATGCGTTATTTTTTATACAAAATGTTTTTTAAAGAATTGTTTATTATTGCCAGTGCACCGTTTAGGATTATGTTAAATGGTTATTGAGAACTTTTTTAAAATTTTATTGGCAACTTTGCATTGAAATATTGTTTACAATTTTTTTATTCAATTCTGTATTTATTTTTACTAAAACAAGCGAGCAACTCTGACGTTCTTTTTATTTTCAGTACAATAATATGATAATTTCTTGATTAAATTTTTCGAATTTACTATTATATTTTGCTGTAAAAATGTTCTTATTTGTAATAAATATATTATGACACGACCATTATTCCATAATTTTTTCTAAATATACTTCCCGTTTTAGAGCCAACAGACGATAATTTGAAAATGAAAATGAAATGAAACAAAGAATATCCCGTTCTTAAATTTCAACAATTTATTTAATCCTTTCATTTACATTGGTTAATAGCCGGTCGTCAGCAACATATTATTTTTTAAGTTACAGGTCGAGAGTTGGTTTCTTAACTGCTGAAGTAACAATCGACTAAAGCAGCCATGGATTTACGGTAATGAAAATTATTTATCAAAACTTTATGCATGTTTTACCAACTAAGAGTTGCTCATATAGCACTAATAAAATTTAATTTTTATCGTATTACACGAATAGTTAGCAAATTGCAGCCATTATCTATACATTCACGAAGCACAAAGTAAAACGTCATAACTTTTTGAGAAATATTTAGGTTTAAGTTTTATGAATAATTCACAAATGAAAAGTTTGTGTACGTTAGGTTCAAGTTATCGTAAAGCTAAAGGATAAAAGAATATAAAACATATAAATTTAAATGGAAATATTCAAAAATTGTTAGCTTAAATGAGAGTTGATAATTCTAGAAATTTTTTGCTTTACAAGAATAAACTATGTCATACACATATGCCATATAAATTATGTAGATAAAGGAAAGAAACAGATGTTTAACAAATAATAATAATGTTCAAAGAAATATTTCGAACAATTATTATAAAAGTAAGAAATGTTAAGAATGTGATGTTATGTAAAAACTTTGGTGGAAGATAAGTAGGACGTTTCAGAAGAACGCAAAAATTTAATTGGACAGTTCTTTAATACAGTATTTATTAGCATAGAATTTGTAATCAGAAATATACAGTGTCTCACAAAAGTGATGGGACACTTGTGCTTTACAAAAGAAAACCGTAATAAAATAAATTAAAAAAACATGTAAAAATTTTTTGTGGGTGTGTTTCATACTTAAATTTAGTAACAATTATTACATAACGTACATTTTCTCAAAATATTAAAATATTAATTTAATAAAAATACAATTGTTTAGAACGGAGCAAAAAAAGGCTCACATAAGTGATGGGACACTTACTTTTCCACCAAATATTTATCCAAAAATTTTACTTTTTAAAAGGTTTTAATATTTTATTGGATTTCCTTTTACTTTTAAAACATGATTTAATCTTCTTGGGATGGATTCGAATAATTTTTTTGTGATTTCTGGAGTGATTTTACCCCATTCTTCTTGAAGCACCGATTTTAATTGTTGTTTTGAAGAAATGGTGTGTTTGCGAATTCTTGATTCCAATTCTTGCCAAATATTCTCTATGGGATTTAAGTCTGGAGATTGTGGTGGTGTTTTTATTATTTCAGGACAGTTATACAGCAGCCAGAGTCTAACGTTCAAAGCAGTGTGCTTGGGGTCATTGTCCTGGTAGAATTTAAAATCGTTATGAAGGTTCAATTTTCGTGCTGAAGATTTCAAATTTTGATTTAATATGCCAATATACTTGTACTGATCCATTATACTGTCAATAAAAACAAGATTACCAACTCCAGCGGACGACATACACCCCCATACCATAACTCCTCCTCCACCATGTTTTACTGTTGGCACCAAGTTCTGTTTGCGAAATTCTTCCCTGGGTTTTCTCCACACCAAGATTCTACCGTCAGAACCAAATATATTAAATTTACTCTCATCAGCAAATATAACTTCATTCCAGTAATCAAAATTCTTATTTATGTTGGATTTTGCGAAAGCCAGTCTGAGTTTTCTATTCTTTTCACTTACGAAGAATTTTTTCCTGGCTGCTCTACCGTGATATCCAGTAGATCGAATTACTCTTCTAATAGTCTCAGGATTAACAATTACTCCATATAATGCTTGTAAATCAGCAGCAACTTTAGGAGCACTCATTCTTGGATTTTTTTTAATATTTCGAACGATAATTCGCTTTATTCCATTGGATAGCTTTGATGGTCGGCCAGGTCTTCTTTTATCCTGAATCATATGATTCTTTTTATATCGTTTAATGATATTGAAAACTGTTGAATGACTCAAGTTAACTGTTTCAGCAGTTTCTCTAATAGATTTTCCACGTTCAATATGCAAATTAATAACTAATTTTCGAATTTCAGGCAAAGTTTCTTTTCGTTTAGCATTCATGGCTGCACAGAGCTAAAAAACACAAAAATTCCAAAACAAACTGGAAAGAAATAATGCAGACGATTTTATAAATTATTGCCAATTGCTTTTGAGTAAAAATAAAAACCCCAAAAAATATTTTTAGACGATTTTTGTTGCATAGTCTAATGGTGTCCCATCACTTATGTGAGCCATTTTTTGCTCCGTTCTAAACAATTGTATTTTTATTAAATTAATATTTTAATATTTTGAGAAAATGTATGTTGTGTAATAATTGTTACTAAATTTAAGTATGAAACACACCCACAAAAAATTTTTACATTTTTTTTAATTTATTTTATTACGGTTTCCTTTTGTAAAGCACAAGTGTCCCATCACTTTTGTGAGACACTGTATATTTTTATAAATTCAAGAAAATTTAAAGAAATGAAGAAGTTTATTATTTTCCATAAATGTAATATAAAAATATACATAAATAAATAAATAAGTAAGTAGATGTAAAAATTTTGGAAGGGTTCAAATTTTAACGGTCGTCCAAAAGGGCTTTTTTAAAGTTTAATTTGATTTATCGGTAGAGATTATCAATAGAGACGGTGAAGTGGAATAGCGATGCTTCGCCATTCCACCTGACCTATTACATTTCCATTAAGTCTAACTGTATGTTCACCTATATAGGCGAACATACAGTTAGACTTAATGGCAATGAGTTATAGATTCTGTACATTTGAAAAGTGAAATTATATATTACGTAATTATATAAAAATATTTAGTGTTTTTAATTAAATTGTAGGGTTCCTATTGTAAGTGGAAGGTAAGGTCCTGCAAACCATGCTAGACGAATAGTGAGTTACAGCTATGACTTAAACAATTCACAAAAACATTGAAGAAGGTTAGATCTTTTTATTTAGGCTTAATGTAATAGAATAGACATAACTTGTGCTACAAACGAAAGCTTCCACTACTTGCGGATATTTAAAGTAACACAATAAAGTTAAATTCAACATAGTAACGTAGTCTAAGACTACACATAAAATGGGCTAATTTAAGCTGACTCAGATTTTTCACTAGCGCTTATTTTAAAATATCGGCTAGCGAGATGCTAAAACAGGAAATTAACGTTTGAACAGAGGTGTCGTGAATACTAACAGACGCGGTTAGCAGAAGTTTTAAGCTAAAGATTCAGAACCCTCAGCTTAAATATACACAAATCTATTTTGAATTCTGGCGAGGAATACGAAAAGGGGGAAGTTATAGCACAGATTTAAATCATAATAACTGGTTAATTAACTTAAGATGCCTTACAAGATATATTGTGAATTAAATACATTCTTATTTAAGTGAATCAGATTGAAAGTAAAAAAAAATAATATTTTCAAGAATTGCATCTATTGCTTCTAAATAAGTTATTTTGTTAAACAATAACAGAGCGATTAAATTTGAAACTATATGTCTTACCGAATGGCAACAGACTCGAATGAAAAATGAAACCACGCATTTACAGTAGATTAAATTTAAAGTGAATTAAAATAAAATCATGATTCCGGAAAAATTAACCCTTTTAGGATTAAAATTCTGCAATGTCGCTCTAAAATCTAGATTTACTATCTTTCATTCGATTTGATTTTGGTATCAGTCGCATTTTAGGATGTAATATAAACCGCCGTTAACATCAGAAAAGCTGTAATGATGCCATCCTATAAATTGCATTATAAAGACAATTTTTTAGTGAGTGCAAAGACATGTCGTTAACAAATTCTTACATGCATTATGCTGATGCCACAGTAGATCGAAAACGCTTTGGCGATTTCTTCATCAAAGAAAGAGAAACAACGCTCATTGATTTTGTTGCAAAGTTCGGCAACACCTATCACACCTGAACAAAAAAAAAAAAAAAAAAAAAAAAAAAAAAAAAAAAAAAAGAATCAAGAATATAATATACAAGAAAAAATTCCCATATAGAAAGAATGAAAAAACAAATCTCACCTTTATCGTCTTTTATTGGAAAGCAGAGAATATTCCTAAAAAGTAAAGATAATTCTTAGTCATCAGACTTCAAATTCTTAATATAATTTATAAAAATCAAAAATATTGATCTAAATATAAAGCGAAATATTAAGTAAATATGGATTAATTTCAGTGCTAAGTTATTGGCATATATTTTATAAATTTGTTAAATGTGATAAACCTAGGATAGATTTTTAATTAATAAGGGAGCAATAGGTAAACGAAATCGCTTTATATTTATAATTTTATATTATTTTTTTAGAAATGAGTAATAAATTTACTTTCACAAACTGAAAAATGCTTGATTGATTTTATAAGCCAACCCAGTCTAGAAAATTTAGTCTACCTTCCAGTTAATTACTTTTCCCCGTAAAACTGCTCTGATTTATTTTATATTACTTGTTGAGCAGTATTAATTTATATTATTATTAATTTGTAAATTTGAAAGTTAAGAATTGATAATACAGGGTGGTTGCGGAATAATATTACTTGTTTAAACGCATCTGCAACTAAAACTAATAAACGGAATGGAACCAAATTTCATATATTGTGAAAGGCACGGAAAGATGAATTCCGTGAAAAGAAAATAGTACCAAAATTCGCCCTAGGAGACATTCTTCTCTTACTTTCACAGGTACGAGTGAGAATATACCCTATTAACTATATAAAGGGCGTCCATAATTTATTCACCGGGTAAAGATATGTTTTAAATAATGCCGAATAAGAGATATGGAAAAATGACTGACTGAATTTAGTTTAGAAGTTCAAAGAATTTTATATTAATACACTTCAACATGAGCATCATTAGTTGCTCGGAGAATACAAGGCCTGACTCGATTTCCCTCCAGAGATTAATAAGCATGCGCGGAGTCACAGTAGCTGTTTCTGTGCGGATTTGATTTTTTAATTCTTCTATGCTGCGAATCCCTCGGCTCTTCAGAAATCCACAGAAAAGTGAGTGGTGTGTCCGGAGAACAAGGTGGCTACGGAATTGGTCCACCTCTACCAGTCCAACGATCGTGGAATGTTTCATAAAGTAACACTTACATGTGTAGCCAAATGACAGTGGGCCCCTTACTGTTGGAAAAAGTGTTTTGACTGTATTTCTTCTGTTTGCGATACCGAAAACAATCTCAGCATATCGAAGTAATCATCATTAAGTGATAACTCCACGAAAGGAAGGGACTAGTAGTTTGTTATGAGTTAGTGCGCATAAGATGTTAACTTAAGGGCTAGCCCGCTCAATTTCGCCTACAAAATGCGGGTATTCTGACACCTAAATCCTGCAGTTATATCGATTTATCTATCCTCAAACATGAAATGTTGCTTCATCACTGAATACTGTTTTCTGAAGAAACTGATCATCATTACTGATGCGGTCAAGAATGTCTACAGAAAATTCCTTTGAATGACTCGATCACTAGGTTTGATTTGTTGACAAATCGGCAGTTTATACGCAGCAAATTTCAGCTGTTCTTGAACAATCCCATGAGAATCTGACGCGGGAATTCCTGGTTGCAGGCTGGCACGGCAAATAGATTTACTGGAACTGAACACAAACACATCTTGAATGGTGGAAACAGTTTCATCAATGATGCTTGGCTTACTTACAACAAAACATGTCCGGTTTCTCGAAACTCTTTTAACCATCTTTTAACTGATTGCTCCGTCGGTAGGGGTTTATTAAATTAAAGTCGGAATCACCTGTAAAGTGTCTTTGAATATTTACTTCCCCCATAAGCAGAGAATGCACGCTACTTTTCAAAGCATGACGCCATTTTATTTGTAAACAAACAAACTCCTTGCTGCTTTTCGCCAAAAATTAGAAGAAACGAACTAAACCTTATACCGATATAAATTATTTTCTGCTACTTCGTAAAATTAAGTTTAATTTAATTTTGTTATCCGTGATTAAATTATGGACACCTTGTATTTTATATTTCAATAATTAATAGTACAGTGTATAATGCAATGTAATGTACTTATTATTACTTTGTTTAATGATATTAATGTCTTATTTACACAGTCCAGTCACATTAATGTGACCATCTGTCAAAAGCCAGAATAACCACCTTTCGCAGAGCGGACTGCTGCGAGACGTGCAGGAAGAGAGTCACATAGGTCCCTGAAGGTGTTCTCTGGAATGTTGAGCCATGCCGACTCTAATGCCGTGGCCAGCTGCGCTAGATTACGCGGTTGAGGATCCATGGCGCGAACAACTCGATCGAGATGGTCCCACAGATTGGTCATTGGGTTTAAGTCAGGTGAGTTTGCTGGCCAGGGGAGGACGGTAAACTCATCCTGGTGCTCTTCGAACCACGCACGTACACTGGCAGCTGTATGGCACCTCGCATTGTCCTGCTGGAAGATGCCATCATCCTGAGGAAAAACAATGCGCATGTAGGGGTGAACATGGTCCGCAAGGACAGATGCGTACTTGTATTGATCCATTGTGCCTTCCACAATGATCAGTGAACCTAGAGAATGCCAGGAAAACATTCCCCAGACCATAATGCTCCCGCCTCCAGCTTGGACCGTTCCGGCAATGGTTGCAGGGTGGTTCCTTTCAGAGGTTTCACGCCTTATACGCCAACGTCCATCTGTCCGATGGAGCATAAAACGCGATTCATCCGAAAACGCAACCTGTCGCCACTCAGTGGACGTCCAGCTGCTGTACTGGCGTGCAAATTCTAGCCTTCGCCGTCGATGAACAGCAGTCAGCATAGGTGCACGAACCAGGCGTCTGCTTCGGAGGCCCAGACGCAGCAATGTTCGCTGAATAGTACTTTGGGAGACACTTTTGGTAGCCCCTTGGTTCATTTTGGTGGTCAGTTGCTCAACGGTAGCCCGTCTATCTGCCCGAACGCATCTCCGCAACCGTCGTTCGCCTCTGTCATCTATGGCCCGTGGTGCACCACATTTGCCACGTCGCTGATTTTGGACAGTCCCATTTTGCCATGCACGGTACACTTTTACCACGGCGGCACGCGAACAGTTCACAAACTCAGCCGTTTCGGAAATGCTTCCACCCTTGGCCCGAAAGCCAATGATCATGCCCTTTTGGAAGTCGGATAAATCGCTTCGTTTCTGCATTACGCCAACGATTGAAATGTTTTCCGAAGCCCTCACACACCCTTTATATACGCTCAACTGCACTGTGCTGCCACCTGCCTTCTGTGATTGGTTATTTAACTCTGACATGGAAAGTACGTGGTGGTCACATTAATGTGACTGGACTGTGTATATACTTTTCAATTAAACATGGCTGCAAGTGTGCATATACGATATTCTATTTTATCCATTGTTCGCCGTTTCGTGTATCCTTAATAAATCTTGGAATGGTTTACGAATTATTCAGGAGCACTAGTGTATACTAACTCGTAGCCAGACATTATATACTAGTTCGTAGCTCTTAAATTCAGGATTTTTTAAATTTATATATAGATTTGCAGAGTAGAAAAGGTTTAAATGCTTTAATTATTAAATTTTGCATTCGAATTTTCCGCTGACAAAATTTGCCATCCATTTGATTCTGTGAATTTGATCAAAGTTTGAGGATTAGAGGTAAATTTGCTCCAAAAATTAAGATGTTATGCTAAGTATGTATATGTATATGCGCGCGCGTGTGTGTGTGCAATGAAATCATCTGGGACAACGTAGCTCCTGTAGAAATGCAAATGAAGTTCAAGCATCTATCGAGCACTAAGCGTGATATTTCAAATTTGAGTAAAGGCCGTTTGAACAAAGAAGAGTGGCTTTATTATTATTATTATTATTATTTTAAGCGAATTCCTGTTAGGGCACAACCATCCTCCTTGCGAGATTTTATTTTCTCTGATCGTGTACTCTTCTATCTTATCAAGATTCTTCTGTACAGTTAATGTTTTCGTACAATTCAAGCTATCCAAAAAGAGACAACAGCCAGTTACTACTCCTGATGCAGAACGGGCATTCTACAAATGCTTCCAGGAATGCTAGTAGGAGTGCAGCAAATGTATGGGCTTTAAAAATGTTATTTCTAAACAACTAAGGCTCCCAGCGTCTGAGCGGTAAAATCACTGAACATTGGTAGTTTCGACCTGGATTCGACATTAGATAAACGGGCTGGCTGCGTGGGTATTTTCGTGGCTTTTCCCATATACACTCATGTCCATAAATTAAGGATAATGCAAAATCAGGCAAAAGAAGAGTTAGAAGCAAAACAAATTTGACTTATTTGTAAAGCTTATTTATTAAACAAAAGGTAAAGAGCAAAACAAGTTGCTATATATTTGATATTATTAAAAAAATAAGCGATTTTTTCTCCTTGGAGCAAATTGCAAAAAAAAAAAAAAACCTATTTACAAAAAAACAATATTACATGGTTGGTACGATTATTAATACATTGTATGTCTCCCAGACGATGCAATACAGTCCGTACAACGCCTAGGCATGCTGAGTATCAAATTATCGATCTGATCTTGGGGGATATTACACCACTCAAAAAGCAATGCTCTCCGAAGTTCCGGTAGACACGTAGGAGGAGGTTGACGGGCTGCAACTCGTCGGCCAAGCATGCACCACACGTGCTCTACTGGATTCAAGTCCGGTGAGAATGCTGGTCAGTCCATACGGGTGATATCCTCCGATTGAAGGCACTCGCTTACGATGTTTGCACGGTGAGGACGGGCGTTGTCATCCATAAACACAAATTGTGCGCCCATGGCGCCCCGAAACAAACGAACATGTAGTTCCAGAATGACGTCCCGATAGATTTGGCTTGTCATGTTTCCAATTTGAACATGCAGGCCAGTCCTGGAACCCAGAATAATTCCACCCCAAACGAGCACGCCTGCACCACCGTAACGGTGTCGTTCAGTGATGTTTTCTTGGTGGTAACGGGTACCTGGAGCTCTCCATATGAAAGTCCGGCGAGAATCAGACTGCAAGCTAAACCTGGACTCGTCGGAAAACATCACACAAGCCCACTGTTGCGGTGCCCATAATGCATGCTCTTTACTCCAGACTAACCGCAGGCGACAGTGAGTTGCAGTAAGTGGAACGCATCTGACAGGTCTACGAGCCTATAGAGAAATCTGCTCTAAGCGTCTGTACACGGTCTGAATTGAAATTGTCATACCAGTGGCTGAAGAGAGCTGACGAGACAGGTCCGAGGCTGTGCTCCGCCTGTTTCTTTTGGCAGTAACTGCCAAATACCGGTCCTCATTTGGCGTTGTAATTCTGGGACGACCTGTGCTGTAACGTCTACTCACATTACCATCATCTTGGAATCGTTGGCAAAGCCTGGAGATGACACTCTGGGCAATTCCAAGTTTGTCTGATACTTCCAGTTGGGTACGCCCACATTGCAGACGGCTGATCATTCTACCACGTAAAAAATCATCCAAATGGGTCCTTT
The DNA here is from genome assembly GCA_000611955.2 of Stegodyphus mimosarum. Classification (NCBI taxonomy): domain Eukaryota; kingdom Metazoa; phylum Arthropoda; class Arachnida; order Araneae; family Eresidae; genus Stegodyphus; species Stegodyphus mimosarum. Next base: position 37,076 of record KK121026.1, read on the forward strand.
GTGTTATAACTATTCGATTATAGCACTGAAATGCTTATAAAACGCCTGCGAACAATTTTACTTCTTTGCCTGTATTCCTTATACATCACTCTCTTACACTCTCGTCATTGTGACGTACCATCGGTGTCATCTGGTTACTTCCTGAAATTTGCATATGATTCTTGAAGATGTGTGTAGTGATTTTATAGGTGATATATTTTTTTTAGAGTTCGATTTTCGCGTGACTCCGAATTATCCTTAATTTATGGACATGAGTGTATAACGTGTATGAGCCAGTTTCCCTTAGAAAGCTCTTGACGAAAGTGTCCCTCTAGGCAGATATCCTAGTATGCGTTGCCATAATCCATTAAACCAAACCATCTAAAGCAACTAAGCCATACTGTTTATAGTTTCAAATTGAGTTTCTCTATAAGTATTTTTTTGTTTGTTTGTTTGCTAGATGTATTTTTCGGAGAAATAAAAAATGCTGTCAATCCTAGCAACAACAATCCATCAATTTCAATACACTGCATGTATACGTACATACATACACACACATATACATATATCTCTAGCAATATTTTCTTTCTTTGTAATTGGTTTCATAGTTATGTAACTTTGTTTCATTTCGAAAATCAAATTATGTAATTTTAACGAAACTAAAACGAAAACAGCTTATTTTAGAAGTTTTAATAAGTATCATACTTTGAAAATAAATTTATAGATACATTTTTTTATTTATTTTTGTTTACAAAATACATTTTGAAATCCATTAACATGTTCTTTTATTCCAAACACGGAAGACATTTTCATTTATACCAAGAAAGATAATTTACTTTTCTGCAACTACGAAATGTGAGAAAAGAAAGGATTTGAGCTACCATATTCGCATTATATTTATAAAAATACAGCTGCCAATGTCACTACGCTATTTTTTAAAATTTAGATAAATAACAGTATTAAAATATTTTTATGTCTTCTGCTTTTTTTATTTATTTCTGATGTATAAGATATAAGAAACATTTCAGGAAAGAATAGAATTTATTGAAACTTTCTGAAAAATACAAAACTCCATTATCGTAAATGAGATTATTTTATAAAGAAGAGAGAAAAAAAGCGTAAAGAGCTTAAAGCAAATTTATTTATGCTCTTACCTTGTTTTAAATCCTGTTGTCTCATCCATTTTTCTATAGAACAGAGGATGTGCGTATGCATCATGGATGTTTAACAACTCACCTGTTTTAAACAAATGGTAGTTATTACCTCATTTTTATTAATATCTTATGACAAAAAATTTTTATTAATGATTGTTCATAACTATGGTTCTCATTTTACAGATAATATTCCGATTCGAAAGTTATTATTTTCAATAAAGAACTTGCAGATTGCTTTACTGTATAGTGTATTACTACAAAAATATCGAAGTGTATGTTCAAAATTTGGGTTAAATTTTATTGATAGAATAATTTTAATTTAAAATTAAATTTGAACGAAAGCAAATGATTTTTATAAGCTACCTGAAGTGGCAACGTATCCAGCGATGCCTTGATTAGCCGGTATTCGAACTTCGATCGATGTCTGACATGTAAAAGGTGCAATATTTGTTTATTATACTATTATTCACACATTCTGTATAATTTATTTTTATTTAAGATCACTTGAAATAACATTTATAACACTAAACACAGACACAAAAGTATAGGAAAGTTCAGATATGTAATTAGCATACATATTAGATCCTTTTTCTTACATAAACTGAAAATAAAGTTTAGATACGTCAGTTTAAGTATTCGTTTATTTAAAAGTATTAAATTATACAAAAAATATGCAAGAAAGGTTAAATTACATAAATATTTTTTTTGTATATGATGATTCAAAAATTTTAAAATATTTCAACCCTCATCTATAGCTCACACTAAATAAAAACAAGATTTAAAAGCATTACTGGAATAATTTATTGGAATTACAGGATTTAATTCATTAGAATAATAATACCTCTGTTCCATCCTCAGCAACATTTCCATCAAAAACTTTTGCTACCAGCTCATTTCTCTCCTTGTCCAATAAAAATAAAGAGCACCTGTAAAATGTAGTTAAATCAGAATGAAGAATATTAACTACTTTCCCTATAATATGTACAATTAAAAGATTGCTCAGTTGGTATCCATGAGACACCGACGAGTTTCTGTGACACATGGCTCTGATATCCGCAAATACAGTTTGCATAATCTGATGTGCACTGAAATCTGATTTCAAAAATACCAAGTCATTCAAACTGATTGACTAAGTGAAGAAAATACCGACCTATAAATTCCGTATTAATTTACAAATCAATGAAAAGGGTTGGTATAAAATGTTGGTATAAAAGATCGCGATTTAATGGAGTGTTCCTTTGGCATACAATGAGCAAGACACATTGAAATACACTGGTTATCATAAATTAACGAAAAATTAAAAAAATCACGATTACTGAAAAAGTTACATGTAGAATTTTGTAAAACTTACCCATAATATACAACACATAGTAAGGTATCAAATAACATAAAAAGAAATTACCAGACAATTATGGTAGTAGAGAATTTAGCACATGTATAAAATGAACAAATCGAAGGTGTCGGTTTGCTATAGGAAAGGTACCTTCAATATGGAATAGGATCGCCTCTAGAAGCAATACAGCACATACAGCGATGTGTGATGCTTTCAATTATGCGGTCTATCACTTCCATAGGAAGCGAGAGCCATTGCTCTTGCAAAGCAGTTGCAAGCGCTTCAAAGGTCTGAAGGGGCGGATTGAGAGCAGCTAGACGTCTCCCTAAGGCATCCCAAACGTGCTATATAGGATTCAAGTCCGGGGATCGAGCTAGCCACTCCATGCACATAATTGTTTCCTGTTGAAGACAATCATCTACGATGCGAGCCCTGCGTGGTCTTGCGTTGTCGTCCTGTAGCAGGAAAGCACCACCTATTGCTTCGGCATATGGGCGCACATAAACATCAAGGATGTCATCTCTATAAACCTGAGCATTCATGGTTCCCCTTGGAAAGACATGGAGGTCTGTGCGTCCGCCCAGAGAGACGCCACCCCAAACACAGACACTGCCTCTTCCGTATGCATCTCTTTCACGGATGATAACGGGTTCCAGGTTCTCTCCATATCAAATAACGCCTACTACCGCTTTCTAGACTAAACCTGGACTCATCCGTAAAGAGAACAGTTCTAAATTGATCAAGCGTCCGGTGGACATGTTGCCGTGCTCACTGCAAACGGTCCCTCCTATGGCGTGACGTGAGCGGCGCGCAAATGGCTGGTCGCCTCACATACAGACCACCTTCTTGAAGCCTTCTACGCACAGTTGACGTTGACACCAACCTACCGTTGGCTGCAGCAAGGGAGGATCTAAGTGTTTTATTTTGTCCTGCCTCTAGTCTCCCAATGGGTCTCCATCGCAGCGCTGCAGGCAAATGATGCCTGGAGGTCATTGTTACGAATTGGCCATCTCAGATTTCTGATATCACTATCACAGTGAAATACGTGGGCTTGCTCTCAAAGACGGACTTTTATGCTCCTTGCAGATGACGTACTCCGACTGCAGCGCCACTAATTTGCATATCGCAGTTTTACTCAGCTACGCTTACTTGGCAACATATTCAAATATTACACGGTTTGGCTTATTTTTGAGGGAGTTATCACTATTTTTGTGATTTTCCCTTAATTTATGATAACCAGTGTAGATCCGAATGATGAATGTTCCAAAAGTTGTGTTTTAGCTCTGCTCGCTTTTGCATCTGTCTTGGTTCGACGTCTGTATTCGTGCGTGCATTAGAGATACTAACTAATCAGTACTAAAAGATATGGAGGAAACGTGGCATGAATTTAAGTGCTTGTCTTGATATTAATCACATAATTAAAGGAAGTAACACTAATTTAATCTAGGCTAACTTTCTCTTTATTTCATGTATAATTGTCTTTAGTATGTTAGCAAATTTTATAAATAAAGCCGCTTGAAATCGGGTATCAATCATTTTGAATAATCTCAAGATTTGAATTCCACACTACGATAAGATTGATTTCTGACGACAACAAAATAATTAATTTCATTTAATAAAACATTAACTAAGAATTTGCTTACAAAGCACTATTTAGGATCCAACTTGCGAACAATAACGTCAGTGTATTGCATGGATAACCCCTAGCTACTGCCAGTCTGAAAATCTACCAATATATTTAAGGCTTTCAAAGTGATATAATGAAAATGCTACAGATCAAGAAAAGTATTTTGAAGTTAAACTCATTTAACATTCCTGTAAATTTATAAATGTTTCATATTGCACGGCTGTTAGTATTAAAAGATAAAATTTTAAAACGTACATTAAGATTAGAATACATTTTTTGTTAGTAATAAAAATGCTTGTTGGCGAAGGTTTTAGCGAGTTATTTTGTCGCCAAATTTGGCGAGCCGTTTGGGTCCGGTCCCTGTATCACCCTAATAAGTATTCTAATTGAATAAATGTAATTGATCACTATATTACCTATAACCGTAATTCGACCTAGGCAGAAAGTACAAGAAATATCTCGGTGACCGGGTGAAAACTATATAAGACCGGAGATAGCATCTGCTCTAGTAGTTGCGAATTGTTAGTTCAGCGTGAGATCTGAGAACTGTGAGATATCTCCGGGTTAGCTTTTTATTTAAGTGCGCTTTGCATTGCATTGTGTTTAACGTTCTTGGTAGTTTGAAGTGTAACTGCTGTGGACACTTTGGGGGTACCGGGAATACTTGTACTAGTATTTCTATAGAAAATTCCAGAAACTTGAAGTGTTTCTTTGGATAAAATAACCTATCATCCGACGTGTGTGCATTCAATGTATTACAAACCCTTACGCCCACAACAATACATATGTACATAATTAGATATATAAATTATAAATGTGATTGATAAATATTTATGTGAATCACAAATTGTGACATTATTTTATTGCTTATTTCTTTTTTGAAATATTATTATTTGACTTCTGAGTGCTCTCTTCAAGATTGCTTTTTCATGTTATGATAAGGCATCAAAGAGTTCCATTGTAATTTCTGGGAGTACATCAAATGTGTTATGTATAATATGTGAACAGAAGAATATTGAACCGAGTTATAAAAATAAACAGCAATAAATGAAGATATTTTTAACGTATACCAACAAGTATTAAAAAAATGCCTGCAGCAAGGAATTTTTCGGTGTAATTATAAATCCACCATTATCAGTATGCTTAGAGAGTACTATCTTTATCTCGGCGAGTAATCACCAGAAAGCAAACAAGATCTACGACTTTCTTAGTTTTTTTCCTCGTTATTACTGCTAAGCAAACAAAACTTAACATCTTTCTAAAAGTAATTCTTGGTTTTAATCGATTTTCTTGAGGAAAGGAAAGAAAGAAGAGTATCCGTATGCAAATTTTATTCTCATTTAAAGAGCGGAAATTATTACCAAGTTGAGTATTAAGTCTTTTAGTGTAAAGCATACGGTGAAAAATGATTAAAATTAATTTATGATTTTCAGAATTTTTAATCTACATTTTTATGGGAAATAGCTTTGGGTATAAAACTTTGTCACTTATATTTAATCAAAGTAAAGCAATGACCGTGCGTTAAATGATTTTTTTCATTTTATTAGAGTATTTATATCTCAGAGATATTTTTTGAAGAGACTACGCATGTAATTATTTGACTAAGTACTGTTAATAGTTTATATGATATTGAACGAATTTAAAGCTATTATTACAAGTGAATTTGAATATTTCTGTACAATTAATGTTTATTATGCGGTTTCCTAACTGTAAGGCATAACAGTATACATTTTGAAAGTAATCTGCGCCTTAGCTTTCATTGTTTAATATGTAGAATGATTAGTTTCAAGAAAACTTATTCAAATTTTACGAAATTACAGTAAAAAACTTACATGAAGGGATATTATGTATGCTCAACAAATTTAACGTATATAAACAATGCTGAAGTAAGAAAAATTCCGTCCTTAATCGCAGAATCTTAAACCTGTTTACACGTTTTGGACTGTGTTTATTTTTCTCTTAAGGTGTCTTGTCAGTCTTTTATGGTTTTTTTCATACGTATTTAAAACGGAGAATGGAAATTCATTTCAAACTTTTTCATACTTAAATAGATTAATTTTGACCATTAAAGGAGAGAAATCAATCTCAGATTTGCCAATACTCAGTGAATTTCTCTAAAATGATTCGAATTTAATATTAAGATTTCAAATATAATTTGACATACTTCTCTTGCACCTATTTTAGTTATTGGCAGCTCTTTAAAATCATAAGAAGGCAGCGATCAATTTAAATTCCATGAATTTCCACTGTCGCCCAGTCGGGAAAGTAATAAATGGCTCTGACTGAGGAGGCATCTGCCTTACTTTCTTGATTCCTACCCTGTATATATTTGTATTTATATGTACCGAGTGTTTCTATGTGGTTTTTTATGTGTATTATATGTCTGGGTCAAAAAATATCAAAACAAAAATTCATAAAACTCAAAAATTATACCAAAAATGTATATAAATTAAAATAACAATATATATATATATATATATATATATATATAATTTTTGTATGTACTATATATATTGATATTGGTCATACGCAAACATTGCTATTTATTTACATTTTATTGTAAGAACTTATCAGGACTGAGTGTTCTGTGGCTATTTTTGGCGAACATATTCGTAACAGTGTCAAAGTCCTGATCTCGAACAGGGAGCTGAATGCAGCTATGTTCTATGTCAGTGGTAGAATAACTGCACGTACGAAGGGTTTAAAATGACCCTTTTACTAATCCACTATTTACAGCCACTTCCCAACTCGGAAGGGATAACAGAAAATAATGACCCACACTTGGGTCTAAACTGAACAATAAAATAAAGTTGAGTAGAAAATTAAGTAGTCGTTCCTCTCAGAGCTTTAAACGTGAGGTTGGCCTCTATTCTAAACTATCAATGGTGCGTAGCAAGATTTGGCTAATACTAACGCACTTAGATTACTTCAATAAGTATTAGAGTAACAGCGCTAAGGCTTAGAATTTAAATACTAGCTAGTCAGGTGGACGTCGAACAGAGCCGAAGCGATCTGAGACTAAAAGCTCTCTCACACTGAGAATTTCCTTCCTAACCTTTAAATACAAAACTTGGCTCCACTTCAAATTAGCATAAAGCTGAATCGCGTGCTCATTCTAACGGGAAGTTGAAATAAGAGTTCACAGGAAAGAGAAATTAACATAAAACTTTGTTAGTTTAAACTAGAACCTTACAAACTGTTTGTGTAATTCTGGCATTTTTTTTTTCATTATACTGCACTTTTCACCCATCGTAGACCAAGACCTTCCAGGCTACTGGTAGTTCGGCCTAGCTCAGTCTCCACTTTCTCATCAGTTTCGACGTTCCAGTACCTGGTATGAACGCTTGATTATAATTGCTTATCCTCAGTCATCACTTATGCCATATGAACTATTTTATGAACTATACGTATTCGAAAATCGGCTACATATTCTAAAGCGAAAACGCTGTCCGCGCGAGTACCCGAATGGCAGACACCCTTTGCCTGAGCCGAGGAGCACTTACGAACGAACGAAAATCGGAAATTATCCCATTTTAAATCTGGATTGAACAAAGAAATGAAGGCGAGGAAGATCAGAACACAAAGGTAGGGCTGAAGGTAGGTAGGATTCAAGGTAAGAAATTCAGGTGACAGATGTTTGAAAAAATTCTGTAATTGCCAAGAGATTTCAATTTTGTTTTCAAGCGCTATAAATCTTTAGCAGCGAAGCATCGAGGATGTTCCAGAGTAGCTTTTAAATAAAGTAATGGACGAACTAAGCTCCGAAATACGGAAGTCGAGTCCTCTTGCAAAATTATGTTTTGTTGCTCAGATGAATCGAAATTGTCTGAAAACTACGAGGCCTTAAAGTTAGGATAAGAAATCCTTCACATCATCTTCAACAAGAAGAAGCAAGTAATAAAATTCTCATCAGCTGCATACAGACACGCATTATAGATTTATATCAGATTCAGATGCTCTAGTTTTAGTCAGGAAGCTAAATTATCAACGCACCAGTATAATTTCCTTAGAATTAGCAATCCTGACAGATTTTCGTAGCTTAAAGTTCTGCAAACAGAGAAACAAACAAAAAAAAATTATAATTTAACTAAATAATGATCATGTGAATTAAAATCAAAATTATAAGAAAGTGTGAAGTGGTCGTTCATCTTAATCATTTATATATCAAATTCAATTTTAAGTAGAATTTTTTTTGGGAGGGATGAATTCTATTTAGTTATAATAACATAGTTAAATTAAAAATAAATGTAAGATTTTGAGAGGAAAAAAATGTTTTACATGGTTATTTTAGCATATTCCCCTTGGAAACATCTAGATCACAAAATTAAATTATTAAAAATAATTATTTTCAATTTCTGCCTTTTCTACAAAAAAGGAAGAAATAAAAGAAAAGAAAAAAATCAAAATTATGATGTTCTGTAACCAATTTTATAAGTCATGAAATACTATTTTCAGCAAAAACAAATTTTAAAAAACTGTACCGCTCGAATAAGATTCATATAAATGAGTTATTACGTAACGTTTGTAAAATAATTAATTTAAGTAATTTTAATAGTAATGATCCCAGTTAGTAATACTAGAAAGTGTATTCGTAATTTTGCAAATTGGAATTTGTAATTTAAAATCCATTTCGCGCCAAAGTGGTGTAAGGTTTATCCTAAGTTTATTAACAGTTATTTTAAATTTTGTATCTTTCCTATCTTTTTCTAATTTCAGCTTACAATTTCCTGCCAGAATGTAAATTCAGAAACGCAGTTAATGCAAATGAGAAAGAGTACTATTTAAGTTCGTGACTTAAGGGGTGTCGGAACCCCCTATACCGACAATGTTAAATTGGCCATTTTCGACGTACCTTTTCTCAAAATCTGCTGTAGATACACTCTTGAAATTTTTTGTGTAATTAACGTACATCTATCTCATTATACTTAAATGACTTTTTGAAACATTTTAAATTTTAGACTAATTTATGGACTGTTTTATTAGGCATAGTAAAATTTAGCACTTTCTCACGCAAAAAAATTTGTGAAATTTTTTTATCTTAATTTATCACAAAAAGCTCATTTCAGTAAATATTAGAAAATATAATAAATAAGCCATAAAACTTTTAGGTACCTGGGAGCAGTAGTTCCCGAGAAAAGGTACGTCGAGTATAAAAAAATTACGTTTGGAGAAAAACGCGTTTATATGTAAAAATCCTCATTTATCGAAACATTAGATCATAAAATAAAACTAGATTTCTTAAAGTTCTAATTTTCATAGAGATTAAAGTATAGTATTTTTAGAAAGCTAAAAGTGTAGAGAATTTGAAAATGCAAAAATCCCAAATCAATATTTTTTGAAGATTTTTGGCTTCCAACATCCCTTAACCGACTTCGGGAGAGAGAGTCTGATTCCCTGACTAGCGCGCGTTTGCCTTTTGGCTACGTCTCTCTGAGCTATTGCTACGCTCGGCCATACCTTAGGCCCTTGCTTGGCTTCGCCGATTTAATTAATACTTAGGGGCCAACTAGTTAGATCTCTGATAGCTTCGGCTATACCTTTTAAATAGCTTAGTTTTAAGCTAGTTTTAGTTTAAATTATTAGTATTTTAAGTTCAAGCCCGAGTGGCGACTTTGTGTAAAGTTCCAAGTAGGAACTGTCTGTAAATATACTGAAAAATAAAGGGTTGTAAACCCTCCTTAAGTCTTACGTGTTCTGTTCACACACTTCCGCGATTATTCGCTTGTTAAGTGTTCGTGGGGTTAGGAGTTAGAACTAAGGATTAAAGAGTTAAACCCCACACTTTCAAGTGGAAAAGAAATTATTTTCTTAATGATCTTAAGTTTATTACTTGTATTTTTGCTCTCAGTTGTCGAAATTTCTAGTTGTTTTTGTTACTAATGGGATTAAAATTGGTCGGGTTCTAAGTTAGAACTTTAGGATTAAATAGTAAAACCCCACAGGGGTTAATTAAAATTTAATTTGTTGAATATGTATATCTAATCTGATTTTGATTACTTAAAGCTGTTTAAGTTATAAATCATCAAATTACTGACAGGAAACAATGAAGAGCTCATAAGTGAATAAATATTAAATAGGAATAAATGCATTTACATTGGGCTGTAGGAAATTACATTTTTAGTGAATACAAAATCAAAATAGAACTTGTCTTTAAAATTCGACCAACTTTTATTTTAATTGCTAATTATTTTATAAATAATCACAGTTTATTAATAATTATCATATTTCATAAATAATTATTATATTTTAAATAATCTTACGCAGCATAGATTGATTCTCAATGCGTCTTAACCGAAAATTTCTTTTCCTTCCTCGCTTTGTTGCATTTTACATTCGTCATTTATTAGTTCTTTTATTTCAAGCTAAATGAAACTTCGGTAAATTTGAGAAATATAACTTTCTTACCTCTCCGCTTTAGTGAGATGCCTCGCCTGTGCCATAATTTCTCGTAGAAGTAGCGTTACATCATCTGCAATATAACAGTTTCGTAGGTACGAACTTAAAACATACCACACAAAAATTGCTTTATATCAGTCTAATACATATATATATAAGATGGCTATAAAATAATTTGACAAACGGTGACTTTTAAGAGTGCGGAAAGCGATGACTGCACTGCAGATTTCTGAAGATAAGTACAGGTGATATGCATTTACGATATAAGAAAACTGGGTTAGAAAACATGTCATAGTTATAATTAACGTAGCCATATAGCGAAAATTTCCAAATGTAAACACCTATGTTTCACTAGGGTATTGTTCCGCTCGATGGAAAATTATATAAAGCGTTAAAACAGTGTTCCAGAATGAAAGCCAACATTCCTATTAATATCTAAGCAATGAAAAGGTGATATTGTGAAACAAAAGACGTCATGTCAGAGATGAAATAAAAGGCAAAAAATATAGATGTTTGATATGCTACCGTAAAATCTTCCTCATCTGCATAACGGTTCAGGAATACCTGAGTAAAGTCTTCCGGTACGCTTTAACACGTTGAATGTTGATTGTAAAACATTTAATTCTGTGAATCTGAATAGATCGAGAAGGTTTGCAACACATCGGGCTCTTGTCCTACATCCTGATGGCTTGATGAACCACAGCGACGGCTGCAACATCTACTGGGAGGCAGCCACCACATCACTTTCTGTCGCATATCGAACTCATATCTTTGAAGATGTCCATTAAATCATGCACAACTGGGTTTCAACCCAGACGTCTGGATAAATTATAGATTAGACAAAATTGGCATACTTTTACTGCAGCATTGCAACCGTTCGTGAACTATAACTTCAAGGCCTACCAGTGGCCCGGGTGTTAAAATCACTGACCATTGGTAGTTTGGTCCGGGGATCGCGTCTCGACGAATGGATTGGCTGCATGGGCGTTTTCGTGGTGTTCCCATGTATAACGTAGATACAAGCCAGTTTCCTTTAATAAATCCTCCACGCGGGATCACTCCCTTACCGTGTAGTGCAAAATGGCGGAGCAGGTAAGGAATTAATATATATATATATATATATATATGTAATGCCCGTAACTCGAGAAGGAGAAGGAAAAGCTTGGTCAGCGAAATAATTAGTCCAACGAAGCCATCATCGGCGAGCGCAGGTCGGTTTTTGGACGGAAGTAATAATAATAATAATAATAATAAAAAGAGAAAGGACGAAAAGGGACAGTGAGGGCAAGGGGACTTTTGACCCTGGATGTCGGATGAGACGGTCCGAATTTTTTATGGCGGGACGACCGTCGCCATTTTCTTGTTATGGAGAGATTGTTTTCTCATCCGGCGTTGATAATGCCGGAATTACCTATCCATGATTGTACCTATAATATACACTCATGTCCAAAATTATCTTTACATACCCAAAAATGATGATATTCAATGAAATATCGAATCAATGTGATCCGTATTTGCAGGGAATGTGTGAAAACCAAGCCTAATTAGCATTATCCAATCAAGAGTAATCAAACAGTTTGTGATATGCAAATCTAGGCGTTACGTCATCCAAGGGTGAATCAAGCGCTTTGCGCAAACTGAATATTTGAGTGAATTTCTGCAACATAGCGTTTGATTTCAGTGTGTAGGGACTCAAAGCGGTTTGTTACAGCTTCGAAGTATCATCTGGAAGAATCTGTAAAGTGGCGAATTATCGGCCGTTTAGAAGCAGGGCAGTCAATCATGGAAACAGCCACATGTCTGAATATTTCAAGACAGACAGTCTCTAAGCTATGGAAACAGTTTCAAAATGATGGAAGTGTTGTAAGGAGGCCTGGACAAGGTCGGAAACGAATGACAACTGCTTCTGAAGATCGGTATCTGGCATTAACTGCCCGTCGTAACAGAAAGGCTACTGCTCGCCAGTTAAGTTCAGAGCTTGCAGCCGCCACTGGAACTGTTGCATCACGGCAAACAATATACAGAAGGCTTAATGAAAAAGGCCTTTATGCCAGAAAGCCAAGGGTATGTGTTTTACTGTCTTCACAGAAAAAGAGGGATCGCTTTAATTGGTGTAAAGAACATCAAAACTGGACTGAACATCAATGGTCCCATGTTCTCTTTACTGATGAGTCGCGGTTTAGTTTAACTGGTGATTCTAAACGTGTTTACATCTGGAGGGAGTCAGGAACACGAAATGATCCCTCGAACATTGTGGAACGTGACCGTTTCGGTAGTGGAGGTGTGATGGTATGGGGTGGAATAATGATCGATGGACGTACGCCCCTACACGTGTTCAGCAGCGGATCTGTGACAGGCCAGATATATCGGGATGAGGTCTTAGATCCTTATGTAAGACTTTTCAGGGGTGCATATGGACCTGACTTTTTATTTATGGATGATAATGCCCGTCCACATCGAGCAAACCTCGTTGATGAATTCCTTGAAAGTGAAGACATTAAGCGAATACCTTGGCCACCAAACTCTCCTGACCTTAACCCGATAGAGAACTTATGGGACTACCTTGGAAGAGCAATTGCACGTATACATCCTCCTCCTAGAGATGTAAATGCTCTGAAGACGGCATTGCTGGAAGAGTGGAGATTAATTCCCCAAACTGTGGTTAACAACGTTATTTCCAGCCTTAAAACACGTTGTGATATGTGTGTACAAGTCAGGGGAGATCATATTCCATATTAAATTCGTAAGACTTAATTCTTTTTCTGAATCATTCCTTTTTTTCTTAACTCTCTTTGTCACACTTTGTTACCATTTTTATTGTTTCATGCTACAATTTTATATCATATGATGTGATCTTCAATTTTTTTCTTTTGCATTTATGTGTCATCATGTTATGTATGATTCCACGAAAATTCATTAAATTATAAGTCATAGTCTGTGAGAAATCCGTGAATTCATGCATGTAAAAATAATTTTGGACATGAGTGTATAATAATCAAGGATTGTTTACTTATTAAAGTTTATTGTTAAACAAACAATAAAAAGGTGTCATCTATGCGTCGATTAACAGAAACATGTGTGAAAGAACGAACCCCACGCCACGCTACGGATAATACAGTAACCTTTGTTTCCATCGATACGACTACAGCAGTCTACGACAGTGTATATATATTATTAATATTTATTATTATTCCGCTGCTTCACCTGTCAATGGGCACTACAGGTCAGTCATGTTATCTTGATCCTTGCACCAGCAATCATTTTTGGTTGTTTATCTTTTCAACTTTATTATTGATAAACAGATTTAACATTAGTGTATTACTTTTTATAAGTTCAAAATTTACTCAAAAATTCACTACGCTGCTTCTGAGAAAGTGTCATACAGTTTTCTGTCGCTGCAAACTACTAGGGGTAACTTGCTTTGTCTGAATATCGTTGTTATTATTAATAGATCTTTTGAAAAAAAACGGAGGAAAGGATCGAAGGTAACTAGGTTCATCAGTCATACCTCATATCAGTCATACTCAATTCTACGGGCGTTTTATCACAAGTATTGGCTTACTTCTTTTAAGTTAAAGAGTGACATCACAACTGTGTTTCATTTTACACAGCATTCAAATGTCTATTGCTGTTTCTCCTCACTCAGAATGTCATACCATCATAAATTCTAGGATTTATAACGGAAAATTTTGTGATATAATTATTTTGCTTGTAACTTGACACATGTCTTACTCCTATTTTCGTATATCGCAAATGCATGCTACTCCACATACACCTTGCGAAAAGTGGAAACGTTTTCTTTGTTTTCCGTGTTCCCGAGGTCGGTGTCAGTTGGTCAGATTACTTTATAACCAAGTTAAATTTCTAACGAAACAGTAATTAATAATTAATTTATAAAATTTTTATTTTACATTAATTTATAAAAGAAGAAATATGATATCCCTTGCTTAAAAGTAATACAGACTTCTTTATTTTCCTGATATTCCTCAAATAACAGTTTATAGGGCAACGAAATCTTACTTTAGGAAAACTGATTTTGAAACTTGTGCAACAACACGGGAAGTTTAGAAATATCACGTTGAAATGTGAACTGTACAAGGCTGAACACTGTTCCTATAAAGTTTCTATATTTCTATTTTAAATACTTCACTTAAAAAATTCTGCCTTAAGTACTTCAAAGCCATTAAAATTATAAAAATGCTTCTCAAAATTTCGTGGTATCTTCGCCTTCAGCATAAAATAGTGAATTTGAATAGTACAACAAACTCTTAAAAACATCCATAAAAATCACATAACAGTTGACATAAGCAGAACAATAGGGGAAAATTTTCTATTTACGTTACGGAACATTAACGTCTAGCAATGCTGCTTGTGAGTCCTATCACAAGAGGCCATAACAATGTAAGAATTTAAATTTCCAGTCGTGGAGAAGTATTGTTAAATACCAATCAACAAAAAAGTTATTTTAATGTTTAAACAATGTCTCGCAAAGCATTATATTACAACTCTGAAACAATCCACGTATTCTATAAACTCGTCGACCCAAAGCGATAAATCGCCTTTCAGAACTGTACTTGCAAAGTAATCACTTGACTAAGTCTGCTCGACCTTATATAGAACTATCAAAGAGTGGATTCTAGGACTGTTTCCATAACTTTAAGAACGTTGGTTCTGCTCTGATCGGTATAGTCGATGCTTGTTGCCGTATCCGAGCCGAAGCTTAAATTGAGGGTAAGAGGCCTGGTTATTTTTAGTTTGGTGTTTTGTTTATTTGTGTTATTTGCAGCTTAATAATGTCTTTGTGGCATGGGACATTTAAAATATACGGCAAGCCGTAAGTCCTCTCTAGAGATTTGATGGCAGGAGAAGAGAGGCTGTAGACCTTCGGACGCCAAGGATTGCCCTTCAAATCTAGGAAGGGCCTACTCAAAGTCGTCCTATCCAAAGTCCTGTCAGATCTATCATTTTCTAAATTACCTTTAACGAAAATGTTACCATGAAATGCAATTACAGCTGCAACAAAAGAAAAACTTCGATACTGCAAAAGAAAAAAAAAGAGAATACATTTGTGCATTATAGCGTTATATATGATTATCACATAGCCAAAATGCTGCTAACAAAACCAGATAAAGTTTTTATTTATGGTTTTCTCATGTTTCCAAGTCATATACATTAGTAAGAAACATAAAAGAAACCCACGTCCATGACGCGTCTACTGTTACTTTGCTCAAGAGGATAAACGTCAAATAATTTGTTTACACTCTACATACTATTGACAAAGGCAAACTGCTTGCTGCATTCTCGTTGAAACGTTGATTAGAATACTGAAAAGAGCACTTACCTAAATGTGTGAAGAGACTTTTTGCCACTGTGAGAAGAGACTGTATAAAAAAAGAAGAAATAATTATTCAGAAGATTCACATTTCCAAGAACAAGAAAAGGAGATTAGGAAATTACTTATGCAGAATGTTTATCTTCAAATTCACATCCATTAATGAACTAAGCCTGCACCTGGCTAATGATAATTACCAGGAGAATTAAATATATGAAAAAGACTTCTAGAGCAATACTTTGGGAGAGGAAAGGGGCACTAGATTTGTGAAAATATTATTAATACCATATTATACCGTAATACTAACACATACTTTACATGTGCAGTTTAACATTAATATATTCAGATAGTAAATAATTTAGCCTTTAGATTTTAAGACAGACAAAAAATATTCTTGTTTTTCTTGTTGAGAATTATATGAAATTTATGTTCACAAGGTTGTTTTATATGCAAGCTTTTCTTCCAAAACACCTTCATAATTTTTAAGTTCTCTTATAGGTGAGATATTATATGTGGACTAATATGATAAGCAATTACTTTGTAAGGTTTATCCTAATTTTATTAACAATTATTTTCAGTTTATGCGTCTTTCCTATCTTTCTAGTTTTAGCTTACAGTTTCCTACCAGAATGTAATTTCAGAAACGCAGTTAATGCAAATGAGCAAAGAGTAGTATTTAAGTCGATGTTTTACCGACTTCCAGAGAGAGAGTCAGAGTTTCTGACTAGCTGGTCTTTGCCTTTTTGCTACGTCTGTCTTAAATATTTTTACGCTCGGCCATACTTTAGGCCCTTGCTTGGCTTCGCCGATTTAATTAAGATTTAGGGGCCAACTACTTAGAATCTTGATAGCTTCGGCTATATCTTCAGTTAGCTTTAGTTAAGCTTAGTTTAGTTTAATTTTATAATTATTTAAGTTCAAGCCCAAGTGGAGGCTTTGCTGCATGTTCCGAGTTCGGAACTAATTGTACTTATTCTGAGAAATAAAGGGTAGTTAACCTTTCTCACGTATTTGTTCGCACACTTAAGCGATTATTCGCTTATTAGTGTTTGTGGGTTTCCTAGGATTGAAAACTGAATTAAATAAGTAACACTTCACAACTTTAATAGCATGTCTGTTGATATGATCTTCCCGAGAAAAGAAACCTCATAGTTTCACCCAGTTGCTACCAATACATCCGAAAACACAAATTTATTAGCAATATTCAAGTGTAACATAAGTAATTGCTTATCTATGAATTCTTTCATTAGGTAAACATATATATATATATATGTAATATAAATGTGTAAGAAAGATAAATATGTAAAAGTAAATAATAATTAAATTAACAATAGCCCTTTGATGCTTAATTTTAATTTGGGTATTTGCCCTCTCTATTCCAAAAACAGCAATCTAAATCCATATCATATGAATTTTACATAACGTTGATGATGCAAAACTCAAACAGCCAATAATTATTTTACAACATTATTAGTTATGGAATCAAATACACTGAAAACGAAACGAACACATTTTGATTAAGATTTCGTCTTGAACGCAAAGCACTAGCTTTCTGTACTTCGGCTTGGATAGACTGTTGCTTGCTGCTTCTCTTTTTACCGCAAAGTTATTCAAAACGTAAATGTTTTGAACTAGGCGGGAATTAGAGTGGCAAGTCGTTGGTGGCTGAAATATGTTTTTTTTAAATAACGGCGAATATTTAAGCTGCTTCGGCTGCCAAGTTGTTCTTTTGTACATCAATACATCTAAGTTCTTTCGTACATCAATACATCTAAGTCTCGAATAGCATGCACGAAATGCAATATTTTTATACATCTATGCTATAAATGTTTCCATATCATTACACAAGTCTGCTACATTACATACACACACACACACACACGCACACGCACACACGCACACGCACACGCGCACGCGCATATATATACAATTAAAATTTTGCGAGATTCGAAATAAAGCTTCAGATTTCATAAAGTTCCTTTCCCCCTGAATTTGGATTATTGCTTGGGGACAATACAATAGTACTGATGAATTTGTCAGCAACACTGTTCTAGCAAATAATATTTTATTTACGAAACAGAAGTGCTAAATCTTCTCCTATATGGTAAACAAACATATAGTCATAGTATGCCACACTGATCCTGAGTGAAAATACTCATATGTAATTCTGAACGTTGTATTTTTCATATCAAGTAGATGAAGAAGGTTCTTTTGGTTGAGACTTGCTTGGTATTTTATACAGCTTTCAAGAAACATAATAAAGGAGCGAATTCGTTAACAGGAATTAACATATTTAAACTCATAAAACAGCAAGAAAATCATATGGCTTGAATACATCAAACAGTTAATTAGCTTTCTTTCTTTCTCTCAGGTCCCCTTTGATCAATCCAACATCTTACTGACCAGATCTAGTAGTTTTGGCTAAATACCGACGAGCCTTCTGAGTAGCATGACCACCTCCGTCACGTCATAAGTTCTCAATTGGTATATATTGCCTTATTCCTTAAAATATTTTGCTTATTATCTGTAATGACCTAAATGTCGTTTTTATGGACCAAATTTCATGGGAAAGAGACTAAAATAACTAATTATACAAATTTAGCCAATAAATGTGGTTTAAATACAGTTCTTCATTCGAAAATCCAAATGGCTGCGCTTCATAGAGGGCTAGTTTCGCTCTTCCAATACTTTCACTTGTTTACATCCTTTTTGTAACTCATTAAAATGCCGCTCTGCTGATGTGATGGTTAGAACTACCACGCCTGAGTTCGAATTCAAGTCTGGCGGTTTGCTTTCGTCATCAGCATGCGGAGTTTGAGTTACGTAATATCTGTTGGACCGAAAGTCATGTTTTGTGGTAGTAATGCAGAAAACAGAGTTATTTTTCCCAGTGTGCTCTCGAACTCTCTCATGGTGACAGCTGAAAGTATAGGCCATAGCTGGGAAAATAGTTTCTATATCGGTACAAAAAGATCATTTTTTAGCGGACCAAGCGGGCAGAGCCATGGCGATTTTTTCCAGTGATCTTATTTTTTGAAAAACGCGATGACTGGGAGGGAAAAGAGGGCGACAGAAGACATCTCCCCTGGTAAAATCTTTTTATCTTTATCTTTTAAAATCTTTATCTTTTAAAAAATTGTAATTACACTTAAAAGAGTTATAAATAAAAAAACTTGCATATACGCTAAAACAGGTATGTATTTCTTTTGCTCATTAAATGATTGAAAGGAATATCATTTCAATTTTAAATAAAAATTTAGAGATGAAATATTCTTCCCCTAAGCTCCTTTTTTTATCAATCTTTTTATCTCAAAAATAATCATAAGTCATTACGAAATTTCTGAATTAAAGCTGCTAGAAATGATACGACTGTATTCTTTGGTGGATGCACATGCTTTCTAACATGTCTTACTTAGGTTGATCGCTAGTATATATTCATACGTATATGCATACACACTGTAACCATAGAATTTCCCTTTTGCTGCTGATTTCAGTAGCTTGTGTGAAAAATCGGGTACGGAAGAGATCGTTGCAGAGAGGTCCAAAATGAGCTGGATTTTTAGATATTAAAAGGGCTACATTACTATAGCAGGCTGGCTTTTCACTACCCTTGTTTTAAGCTATAATTTAATTTGTAAGTCAGAAGCCTAGTTTTTGCTTTTCTGTCAGTATCTTGTTTATACTACGGAAGAATACCAAGACAGATGCTATACTCAAAAACTGCGTCTTTATGGTAGCCCAAGGCGGCTGGCCCAAAAATCAAAATTTCGAAAAGAAATACGTCACATTTTTTACTGTTTACCTGGCATTCCTCTCGCAGTCTTTTTTCTTCTTCATATGCTTTAGCTCTATGAAGGATCGGGGTCATGCATCGAAACGTTTCGGCTACTAAATCTTCATCTGCTTCACAGAAGCTGAAATGAAAACAAAATCAATTCAGTATCTACTGACTTGCATATTTTTAGATGATGATTAAGGATTTATTATTCTCTAAAAATTGTTTTGGAATTCCACTGTACAGATCATAATATTCAGAAACAGAATCTTCAAACTGCTTTTAAGATTAAAGGATATGCAAATCATGCCAGCTTTGTTATTTATTATGTGCATGTGATAAAAGTAATATTCCAAAAGACAAAGGAAATAGAATATATTTATAATCATTATAACTGTAGAGTCATTAGGATTTTTTGGTGCTGAGGACATGAAAAATGTGGGGTGCCCTCGCCGGGACTCGAACCCGGACCTTTTGAACACACGCCAAGTATGCTGCTGTTACACCATGAAGGCATGCTGGGCATGCTTAATAAGGAACAGTGCAATTTAAATTTAAATTTGAAGAATTATATTCAATATTGTTCAGTTAACCTTATATTAGTGCATTTCAAGACGAACGCGAAAACTCTCTGTCATTCAAACAACTAATTAGTACACATAAAGACAAAAACTGTTTCAGGAAGGACAGAAACAAGATCAAAATTATTTGGTTAGAAAATAATGATTTACAGAAATTAATAATCTAGCTTGTTCCCAAGTTACCTATCTTTGTTCGCCAGGCACACCAGCATAGTCACGATGTCTTCCTGATTCGAAGGGACGGCAACGCACAACAGAGAAGTCACTTCGGTCTCTAGGCAGTCCTGGATTTTGGACACTTGATCCTGGATAACAATGATTAATTTCTCATAAACTAGCTTCTAAATCAAACTCCAGCTTAAATTTTGCAATATTTACAAATCACAGCTGACATACAGGTCGTTTAAAAAAATTGCGGGATTTTTAAAGGACTTTTGAAGGAGCGGTTTTAGAGGCATGGTTCAAATTTAAGAAAAGAATTAAATAAAGTAGACTACTTGAATACGACTACTTTAATCACGCGACACATTGTTGTAAAAATATGCAAAAATTACTTGTTTATAGGCTTCGTAAAAAATAACGTCGGCAATAATATCCTATCATACCTGAATTAATCAAAGTGTAAAAAGGTCTCTATACGAATTATACGATCTATCATTAATCGAACTTTTTTAGAATGATATACAAACATTTATAAAGGCGGTACAATGCTAAGTTTTTGAATGCAAATCTCTAAAAAAGTAACTTTGACATCACAAAAGTGTTGAAACAGAAACAGAGGTTTCAAATTCCTTTTCGCAAATATGTTATAAGGTATATTTTAATTTTATAACAGTTCTTTTAATTAGGATAACATTGCCTATAAATTCTTGCTTCCACTTACAACTCCCTACCAGAATGAGGTTTTAGAATCGCGTCGAATGCAACTGAGTTAGAAGAAGTATTTAAGGAAGGCTCAATATACTGCGTTAGAAAGAGTTAGGAATTCTTAGTAGCGGGTGTTTGCCTTCGGGCTAAGTCTCTACATGGCAGCAGTTCAGAACCTTCAAGCATTTCTCTAGAAATTCGAAACAAATGTTTAAAATCCAAAATGCTGTGTGAGAGTTTGGGTGTGTTGTGATTCTGCGACATTTTAGCTAAAATCGGAAAACTATTACATTTAGAGAGTGAATAATTTCAACACGGTTACGGCATATTATACAAAAGGAAATAAGTGTGAGTCTTTCATTTATATTTAATATACGTAATTTTAAATATTCGGTTATTTACCTATCTGCAGAAATTATTTCCATTCCAAAATTTATTTTCCGCGCGGGACATGAAAATAAGCGTGAACATTTTACATAAAAATAAGATATTGTATTAAAGTACAAACACAAATTGCGAAGAAAACATAAGTAAATAAGGATTTACATACTTCGTTTATTTCCTGTAATGATAAAGGACGTTTTTCTGTTATTGCTGTTTTGAAACTATTGCTTTGGATCTGGAAGAAACATATCATTCAAAACTTTAAATATTATATAAACTCATTTTAACACTTACATGTTACTTTTTACAGTAATAACATGCTGTAAGTATAAATTGAGTTGAAAAACATGGCAAATAAAAAAAAATGAAAATTTTGATCTAAGATATCCAGACTTCAGTCTAAAACCTCGAAAAAATTGTTATTCAAATTTCAAAACTTTAATAAATTAAAAAAAATTGAAAGTATAAAA
>KK121026.1:59110-115615 GCA_000611955.2 Stegodyphus mimosarum
ATTATATAATCATCATATTATTATTAGAGTATTATATATTATTTCATAAGTATTATATAATTATAGTATTTTATATTATTTCATAAGTACTATATAATTATAGTATTATATATTATTTCATAAGATTAGGAAGAAATTATAGTATTATATATCTTAGTATCTTAGTATGTGGATTTCAGTCGACACCTGAAACAGTTATAAGTTAAGCAGTTATGAAGACCTATAAGTTTCCCAAAAATTAAGGATATGAAAAATTAAATCTTGTGGTTAAAATGAGCTATTTAAAACGAAAAAGCCAAATGGTAGAAAAAATTGCTATGATAAATTACTTGAACATAAATTATCGCCACATCGAAACTTTTGCATTTTTTAAAGAAAACTTAATTATTCAAACAGAAGCTGTGCATTTATTTCATTGCATCACTTGCTTATGGTTATGTAATGAATATTTCCCTCAAGTTTTAATCTCTGTCTTTCCAAGACTCCAAATCCACACATTAAGAATCACAAGTAAAGCACGGAAATTTATGACTATAATGTCTACGAAAAGAAGGGTTTGTTAAAATCCATTGTATAGAAGTCCTTTCGAGACTTTCTAGAAGAGAAAAAAAAGTTCAATTCCATCCCCGAACATGTGTCCGATTTGTATAACATGTAAAATGATCCACTACATTTTGATGTAAACAAAAAACAAAGTTAGAATTGGGCATTTTTACAAGGTATTGCAACAGTAAACTCACAGCTATAGAGTGTAATAGATTTTTTTTTACTGTCTTTTCCCAGTTTCATGCAGAGATTTAACAGCAGCTTTCCAAAACTCTTGAGAAGACATTTTCTAATTCTACTCGGTGTTTCAAAAATGAGAAGCAGACCAT
This sequence comes from Stegodyphus mimosarum, assembly GCA_000611955.2. Classification (NCBI taxonomy): domain Eukaryota; kingdom Metazoa; phylum Arthropoda; class Arachnida; order Araneae; family Eresidae; genus Stegodyphus; species Stegodyphus mimosarum. The sequence continues at coordinate 59,986 of KK121026.1, forward strand.
ATAGATTGTACTCCTGGTTTCCCAGATCTCCAAATCGATATGTTGTGAATATTAGATAGGATTTTAGTGAACCATTCTCCTCACATCATAATAATTTCAACTACGAAATGTTGCAACGGAGCATTACATGACTGCAGAATAAGTGGAGCGCGTGTGATAGGAAAATGACTTTTGCTCGATTTGTGCATGAATGTGCATGGTTGGTTAGGAATTTTCTGAGAATAGAATTTGCGTGAGAGAAATGCGGCAAGACAGTTGCTGTCGCTGTCACCAGAAATGCAAAAGCATCTCTAAATGTATCAAGGCATACTTTGCTCAATTAAATTATTAGTTTCTTTTCCATCATTGAACGCTGAACTAAATTAAATATCAGATGTGGAGAACACACGACTACCGCGTGTAAGGCCTTGTAAGGCCTATTAGATTTTACACATTTTTTTTTGCTGCATCTCATTTAAACTTATTTCCTCGAATTTCATACAGATATATTCGCCGTTCAGTCATTTCAGTTTTCCTTCGCGGCTTAATAAGGCAAAAATAATTCAAACTCAAAACGACTTCATAAAAAATTATAAATACAGAAACACCTAAAACAGCAAATACAGCTAATAACAATGAAAGAAAACAATTTTGCAATTAAAATTAGAGTTTCTACGGGAAAAAAAAACAATTCGGTCAACGGGTAGAAAGACAAAATTTTCGGTGCACAAGCTCGAACTAGTTAACTTCTAGCCCCATTAAGCAGAAAGGTACTTAAGGTAGTCCACTAGCTGAATTAACTCCCTATGCTACTAAAAGCTTCAAATGTAAACAAATAACCCCCCACATTAGACCAAGCGAAATTAAGCTTTTAAATTTTTGATTCTAAATCTATTCCATGTAGATTTGTAGAGACATTAGGTTATTTCGGAGCAGGAGACATGAAAAATAAGCAACGCCTTCGCCGGGAATCGAACCACGGACCTCTCGGTTACGCTTCGAGCATGCAGACCACTACACCACGAAGGCATGCAAAGAAGGCGGGAGAAATACCTTATATGGTCCCCCTTTTAAAGGGCGACTGGGGTTTTGGGGACCCAATCGCAAAATCGCGTTGGTGGAGAATCATCATCCACCACCTTTTTAGTTCGAGCGCCAGTGTAGAGACATTAGGTTATTTCGGAGCAGGAGACATGAAAAATGAGCAAAGGCTTCGCCGGGAATCGAACCACGGACCTCTCGGTTACGCGTCGAGCATGCAGACCACTACACCACGAAGGCCTGCAAAGAAGGCGGGAGAAATACCTTATAGATTAACTAAATAAAGGCATGAAAACCTTGACGAGAACATAATGAGAACACAATTCAGTCACTTTTAAAGCAAAAAATGCACAATTTACCAACATAAAAATAAAAAATCTGAGTTCACGGAGCCGGGTAATAGGGTGGAAAGACGTATACATTTTACTGCGTAGTCATGATGGCTAAGTGGAAAAGGCAGGAAGAAGATGTTGACAAGAACTAATTTCGACAAATCACCATCTTTATTTTTCTTCACATCAAATCATTTCTTTGGCAGACAAATTACTTTCAATCATAGTTGAATACAATATTTTTTATGTACACTGGTTTTAAAAGTAAGACATAAGCATCTTAGACAGCAAAGCATAAGCAGCGCGGATATGTTGGCAGGAGAAAAGTTAACAAATGGAGTAAGTAACGAAATTGCTTAAGTATAACTAAGCTGTGATTGGTTAATTTTAGATTTTAGTTACAGTTTTCAAGCAGAGTTATGTAACTTGGAAAGATCTCGAATTTCCGAGAACAGATGAATTTAGGGAGGGGGGAGAACACCACATTTAGAATAGTCAATTTTGAGGTTGCCAATTATTTGAATGCATAGCCATCGTATTTTATTATATCTTACACACACACACAGATTGGCGTTTGATGCGCAAACTATTACACGAAAAAAGGAGGTGCGTAGCTAATATTTTCTTTTTCAAATTCTCTTTCTCGAAGTACATGATTTTACTTAGGAACTGTTCAATAATAAGCTGTCAGGACTGAGTGTTCTGTGCATAGTCTTGGCAAACATCTTTGTGAAACTCCTTTAAGTCCTTAAGTCCTGATCTGGAACAGGGAGCTGAATGCAGCTATGTTCTGGTTGTAGATACTGTGCTTGAGTTTTAGAATAACTGCTCTTGAAAGGGATTTAAAATCCTCTTTTATTAAATCAATATTATTTAAAAATCACTTCCCAACTCGGGAGGGATACAGAAAGTAAAAGACCACACTTGGGTCTAAATGAACAATCAGATAAATTTAAACTAAAGCTAAATAGAAATTTAATTAACCTTTGCTCACAGAGCTCTACGCGGAGTTGGCCTCTAACTAAATGGTGCGTAGCAAGATTTACTAATACTAGCGCACTTGGATTTATTTCAATAAGCAATCACGTATTAAGCACTATGGCTTAGAATTTAGCTGCTAGCTGGTCAGGCGAACGTCGAACAGAATGACCGTGATCTAAGACTAAAAGCTTTCTCACCCTGAGAGGTTTCTACCTCTGGTTTAAATAGTAATTGACTCGCCTTCAAATTAGCATAAGCTGAAAACGTGCGCTTCTTCTGACGGAAAGTTGAAACTGAGAAGAGATAGAAAGATTTAAATTAAAATAAAACTTTGTTAGTTTAACTAAAACCTTACAAAGCTAATACTTTTGGCTATTAATGCACAGTTTTTTCTTCCTTTAGCTTTCTTTTAACTGTGTTTAAGATAACCAGTGACAGTTCCCAATGATTTTGGTCTTCTGCGAAAGTTGTTATTTTACACAGGTGATATTTAGCAGCATATTGATACTGGAGAAACACTGGTTATTTTCAGTAATGATCGTCTTAGAGAGGAGGTCGACTCAAGAGAGTCCACTGTGTAAAAAGATTAAAAAATGCTAGAAAAAACTTACACATATAATCTTTGTTCATATTTCTACGCTTTTACTGCTTTGTTACTGTTTCAGATGTTTTAGTAAGCTTTTTGGAAACTTTAGAATAGATTTCATTTAATCAAATTATAATTTCGATGATGGCATCACTCGCTTCATTACATTTCTCATCAAAGACACTTCAGCAATCTTTCTATTATATCACTTTTTGCATTCGTGACGAATAGCTGAAGACAATTCCTATTCTACTTATCCATTCGAAAATATGATAAGGAAATTAGGCAATCGGAGGATATTCTATAGCAGAAATAATAGCTGGGGAAGGATCTCTACCGTAAAGATCATTTCAATTTACATAAAACCAATATAGCAAGCTTTCGCTTTGATATTTTTTAAAATAAAATTTAATAAAACTTTTATTTCATATGAAAGACAATGGAATTTGACAGAACGAAGCAAGATAAGAGTACTTCTCGAAGAACAAAATTTCGTGGCATATTCTTCCGGAATTGTAAAGCATTTCGTTTAAGATTTTTTTCGTTAAGCTGGCAGATTTGCTTTCTTCTTTTACGTACATCGTACATTAATCCATAACACTTTTCATTCAGTTCGATTTACTTCTCACAACCAAGGAACAAGTACGAAATCCAGTCATTAATTTCTATTCTGCCCAATTCGAAATATGAAATTATAAATTCTTATTTAATTAATTTTTGCATTTTAATTACAAATATGAATATATTTATATATTTTAACACCTGTAAAAAATTCTTAAAATTTTTGAACCTGTTACCTTCAATTTCATAGGCTAAAACGTCAAGCAGCTCTTTAAAAATTTGAGTTTGTAAGACTAAAAACTCATTTCACTTGCACAAATATTATTAGTTTCTTATTATATACATATATATATAAATATACAAATTTTATGTCAAATACATTCAACTTTCTTGGAGAAATTATAGTTTTCCTCATATTTTTAATTCATCGTTCCAAGCTTTCACTAATGTAGAAACTGTAATTTGATTATTATTCCATTCACGAGTAACAACTTGTATTTAAATCAATATGGTGCCTTTCTTAAGAACAGAAGCCAGTACTGTCCTTATACGAAGAAGAAAATTTCATTTTAATGATTAAATACGGAGGCTGGGGCATAAGTCATGGCAACAATTTTGTCTTGTAGATATGTGAACGGATCACAAAACGTATATGTGTCGTGTGGAAGTTTTGCAGGCATAGTGTGTATGCAGAACAACAGATGGCTCTGTGATAGCTGACTCTGTGGTAGCGAGAGCTCTGAAACCAGTCAGTTGGTGAGTGTCGTGCGAGATGGAAGTAACCCATGTTGAGCAGCGCGCTTACATCAAAATAGCCGTTCTCCGAGGAGAAATGCGATGAAATGTCACAGTGAATTAGTAGAAGCCCTTGGGGAAAATGCCCTACCATATCGTACAGTAGCACGGTGGTTAGGAAAGTCTCAGCAAGGACGTGTGTCAAACAGTGATGAGCAGCGTTCGTGACGACCGGTGAGTGTGCGGACCGTCATTGAGCACCTCATGGATGAAGACAGATGATGGACGTTACTGGCGTTAAAGAGGGCAAGTGGCATCGAGAAACGCACCGTCCACAGGATATTGCGTAATGAGCTACAGCTACGCAAAATCGCTTCGCGGTGGGTACCGCATGCACTGTTGGAAGCTCAAAGGTGGGTGCGCTATCAACGCCTTCTTAAACAGAAGGCGTTTAAGAAGGCGTTGGCGCTATCCAATATGCTCCGACCACTTTGCACGCTGGCAACAGGACGGCGATCAGTTCTTGTCACGAATAATCGCCATCGATGAATTTTGGGCGTGGGTATACGAACCAGAACTGAGACGTCAGTCCACGGAGTGGTGACATTCTGGATCATCAAGGCAGCAGAAGGTCCGTCAGAATCCTTTCTCAAATTGATGGCGATCGTCGCGTATGACGTCAGGGGTGTCATTGTTTGCCACTTTGTTCCTCATGGCAGAACAGTGATCGCACCGTACTACAGCGACTTTCTGGTGCGACAGGTACGACGTGGCGTTCGGGATAAACGTCCGGATCTTGTGGACAGTGCAATAATTCTGCACAACAGTGCAAGACCACATAAAGCAGAGTGTGTACGGCAGCTACTCCGACGTTGCGGATGGGAAGAATGGGAGCACCCACCGTACTCTCCTGACCTTTCGCCCTGTGACTTTGATCTCATTCCCAAGATTAAGGAATCAATACGTGGTAGGCGGTTTGCAACATGAGAGGACATTGCTAATGCTGTGCGCCAACAGATGACCCGATTCACACACGGTACGTCAAATGCTGAGGCTGATGGTATTTAGCGCCTCTCACATCGTTGGCTGCGTGTGGTGACAGTAGCAGGGGTCTACATTGAGGGTCTTTAGGCCCAGGTTTGCCATGTCAGCTTTATGTGTATTGTGTTATCATTCTTTTGCACGGTGAAGGTCATATTGCCCTGTATACTACCGTAATAAATTCGTGTGTTATGATACTTCAGTGCTATTCATTGTCCACACATGCAGTTAAGACCTTGTGTTTTCGTCTGTATATGTCACATTTTCCAACCGGACTGGTATTTTCAAGAAAAAAAAATAGTTGCCCCAACCTATATTTCTAAAATATGCCTGACATCACATCGTTGCTGTGTCTTTGCTAAATTGAGGTTCGTAGCAATTTCGTGAAAAGAATAGATAAAATCAAATCGTAATTTTTGTAAATAGCTATCTTTGTTCTATAAATTTTAAATTCAAAACGGATAAAAACAACTTGGTTGTTTTTCTTGTACTTTTATGAATACTTCTCACATACAGAATAATGGAATCTTGATATAAACACAAATTATTGTTTGCGTTGAACCGTACAAATTCGTAAAATGTTCTGTTATTTAAAGATTGAAAAAAGCTGAAATTTACAGCGTTTTCTCAATTTCCAAACTTTCGATTTTAAAATTATTGGCATTAAAAATTTCAAAACAATTTTTCATATTTCCTATGTAAATCGAAACTCATGTATTATGCCCATTTGTTTCCGAAATCATATCTAGATAATAATTATCAGAGTTCAGCAATTTTAATACTTTGCCCATTCCCTACTTATTTCTGTTAATGAAACGGAAATTTATAACAGAAATGATATCTATGATAAAAAATGAAGGTATAGAAGAACACACATTATATCAGCATTGAAACTCCTAAGTCAAAATCCTTTTGGGAGCTTAAAAAAAGAGCATAATATAAAATAGAGCTTCAGACTGCAAAGGATTAAAATTAACGCAAATGGTTAGCAATTATGACAACTATGAGAGAAATATGAAATTATACATCAACCACAATGCATTTAGCCATTTCAGAAAAAGAAAAGAATAGGTATCGTTACTTACAGGAAAAGTCATCCTTTCTGCCAGAATTTTATTACCCATAACCTGAAACAAGAAAATATTATTGTAACTAAATTTCAGAGAAGAAGTAGCAAATAAATTTCATTGTAAATAACTCATTTAAAAGCCCAAATAAAATGAATGATAATTATTCAATTAAAAATAATATATTGCTGATGCGATTCAAGAAACATAATTTTGAAATTAATTCTTCACTATCAGCCATAATTTTCATCACCCTAACAGCAAGAACTATATATTTTTCTATACGCACAACGCTACAGACACTAATGTGCAGAAATTAAGGTACACTGCCTCAAAAAAAGGGGGGGGGGTGACAGTTTTATATACTTTTTTTACTGAGCCGATTGACGAAATTCAAATTGCGTTTTTCATGTCTCGAAAGTGCGAATTGGCGAAAATGGCGAATTTTATTTGGAAGGAATTTAAATTTCGAAATACGAAAGGAAGAATAAAATAAATTTAATAAAAAAAGAGAGATTAATAAATATATACCAAATTCAATTAACATGGAGGAGCTAAAATTTTGAAAGTTAATTTTTTAAAACCTACTAGTGCGATTCTTACAAAAGATGGCAATTTGACACAATCTGAGTCGTAGAATCGAAATATGGAAAAAACTGGCATGTCATTTCAGAATAACTCCGATTTTGTGTCAAAATACCTATGTCAGAATAATGCTATATATAAATCTAATACATATACTAAATCGCGCTTTCGAAACATGAAAAACACAGGATGAATTTCGTCAATCGGCCCAGTAGAATGGGAGATATAGAACTGTCCCATTGTTTTCGTAGTGTACAGAAAATGTTCATAGGCCATAATTTGTATCAGAGGATGTTCCAAAAATCTTAATACGAAGATCAAACTTAATGCATGATCTGTGCATGAAGAAGTACACATTGATGTAATGGGAACAAATGGCACAAAAAGAAAGAACTACGCGTGTTTGGGTATCGTAAAAGCAATATAACTACTCTATCTATTTAAAAACTCGCTGGAATATGGAGTTCTGTAATACAATTCCGAGTTTATTTCATGCATATTTGTAGCATAGAGTTCGAGATAATATGCTACCCAGTCCTTAGGGTTTATAGTTTCACTTCACAGCTGGTTAAAGGGAGTTATTCTTAAAAAATGAATGCATTTAGAAAAAAAAGTAATATTTGGCTACAACACCGAACACTGCTGGCTCATCATCACACTAGTAGCAATTATTTGCATCTATTAATCATTATTCTAGCCCAAGACATTTCTCCACAGGTTTTGTGATGGTCAGTTTACGTACATAGGATTAGGTCTTACGTACTAAGCCTAGAATCAACAAAAAACCAAACTTACTCTCCTTGAACATGTTCTGATTCATTGCTACATACTAGCTTGCTTCACATGTGATACTAACTTGCTTCACAGGTGTTCGTGTGTTATCCAAAACATACTAAAGCGCTTACATAAGGCTTTTAATATAGCGATGTCGTCGATATAATTTTCATCACACGTTGAGCGCCATTTATATGATCATAATTATGAAGTATTAAACTAAAATAAATATATTTCTGACCCTATTAGATTGCCAAGCGAGTTATCGCTTCGTCTGAAAACGTACAACAGTCTTATGAAGGTTTTTCAATACATTGTTTTTTTATTTAAGCTTGAATTTAGCAAAAAGCACAACTTGTGCAAATATAGCTTGCAGGTATTATAATAACACAAAATTGAATTTACAGTTTAAAAAGCTATCTTAGCCGATGACTACACATATGTGATCTAACTCAGTTGGCTCAAAGTCTAATAGTGCCATTTATCTTCGGCTAGAAAATGGCTAATGGTGAGTATTAACTAGGGGGCTGGGCGATAGAAAGTAAAGCTGCGAGCTTCAATCTACACTGGTATCATAAATTAAGGAAAAATCACAAAAATCACGATTACTGAAAAAGTTACATGTAGAATTTTATGAAACGCACCCACAATATACAGCACATAGTAAGGTATCAAATAAAATAAAAAGAAATTAGAAATTGGCACATGTAATAAAATGAACAAATCGAAGGTGTCACTTTGCTATAGGAAAAGTACCTTCAATAAGGAATATGATCACCTCTAAAAGCAATACAGCACATACAGCGATGTGTGATGATTTCAATTATGCGGTCTATCAGTTCCATAGGAAGCGAGAGCCATTGGTCTTGCAAAGCAGTTTTGTGGCAAGAGTCCGAAGAAGAGGACTGATGGCAGCTAAATGCCTTCAAGCATTCCAAACATGTTGGACAGGATTTAGGTCCAGTGATAAAACTGGCCACTCCATGCACTAAATTGTTTGCTGTTGAAAATAATCATCTATAATAATAACAAATATAATAATAATAATTAAAAATAATCACCCTGTGTGTTCTTGCGTTGTCGTTCTGTAACAGGAAAGCGTCACCTACTGCCCCGGTATACGGGCGCACGTAAGTATCAAGGATGTCATCTCTATAAATCTGAGCATTCACAGTTCCCCTTGGAAAGAAATGGAGGTTTGTGCGTCCACCCAAAGAGATGCCACCCCAAACACAGACACTGTCTCTTACATATGCATCTCTTTCACGGATGTTTGATGAATGATAACGGGTTCCAGGTTCTTTACATATCAAATAACGCCTAACGCCTACACTATCGCTCTCTAGACTAAACCAGGACTCATCCGTAAACAGGACAGCCCTCCATGGATCAGCCGTCCAGTGGACATGTTGTCGTGCCCACTGCAAACGGTCCCTCCTATGTCGTGACGTGAGCGGCACACAAATGGCTGGTCGCCTCGCATACAGACCACCTTCGTGAAGCTTTCTACGCACAGTTGATGTCGACACCAACTTTCCGGTGGCTGAAGCAAGGGAGGATCTAGGAAGAGTCGGAGTAGCGGTTCTATTTCGGCGTGCACATAATGTCAAATATCGGTCACCGGCGCTCGTCGTAGCAAATGGCCGTCCTCGGCTGAACCTCCTAGATGCCTAAACTGCGGTTTGAAATTGCCTCCAAAGTCTATGAACCACACAAGGACTCACATTTAGCCATTTAGCCCCTTTTGTTTGACTTTGTCCTGCCTCTGGTCTTCCAATGGCTCTCGCTCGTAGTTTCGCAGGCAAATGATATCTGGAGGTCATTGTTACGAATTTTCTATCTCAGATTTCTGATGTCACTATCACAGTGAAATATGTGGGCTTGCTCTCAAACATGGACTTTTATGCTCCTCGCACATGACGTATTCCGGGTGCAGGGCCATTAATTTGCATATTGCAGTTTTACTCAGCTACTCTTAGTTGGCAACATATTCAAATTTTACACGGTTTGGCTTATTTCTGAGGGAGTTATGGCTATTTTTGTGATTTTTCCTTAATTTATGATAACTAGTGTATATATAAAATTTTCAGAATCCTAGCCTTAAATAATCTTTAATCTCATTTTCTTCCACGGTGAGGTTTGTTGAAAGGAGAAGTAATAGTACAGATTCAAATTATAAAAAATGGTTAATTAATATAAAATACTTTACAAAATTATGCAAGTACTTTTTATGATTTCCTACTAATCACTAGAACAGCATAAAACCAAAAACACATTTAATTACATACACTAACTATTTCTTCATATTAATGCTCCATGTTTTAATAATGATCATAAACACAGTTGTCACGTCTTCTACGCATTTGAATAATAAACAACAGATCACTAATACACTTTCGAAAATCAGCCGACTCTTTCAGCAAATTTTCACTATTAACGAAAACTTTCGTTACCTAAAATTCATATTTTGTCTCTAAACTTTAATTTATGAACATTCAATGTAATGAAAATATCATTTGATTTTACGCTTTTTTTAAAGTCTCTAATTTCAAACCTTTGTTTACCGATTTAGGTGCAGCAAAAATTCTTGAAAATTGCATCCCAAAATTAAAGTGCTCAAGTTAACATTAATAAAATGCTTACTTTAAGTGCTTATTTTAAGTGAAAATAACGTAGCCCCTGTAAAATATTCAAACTTTAATTTAAGTATTAAATATACCATTAAATCTCACACATGTTCTTACTTTGTAAAGATCGTTAATTTTAACCAAGCCGGATTTCAGTCACTTTTATTTTCTTTTTTAAAAATTTTATCGCTAAAGCGGAAGGTAAAAAAGAACTATTTAACTACAAACAAAAACACTTTGTATTTTTCTTGGTTTTTTGGAAATTGCGTGTCTTATTATTCCCAGTGATTCAGAACTGAAAGCGGGTCTGAAGTTTCTATTCTTCACGAAAGGCATAAACTACAAATTTTATAAGAAATTCATTGAGTATCAAACATAGATGCTTGCTTTAAGTTTGTTTCCGTAAACCGTATCAGAGTAAAAATATATCTGTTTCAGTTTTCAGTTTGTAATTATTTTGTGTACATAAGCCATATTTAAGGCTATGAAGTGATTTAATATATCTGTTTCAGTTTTCAGTTTGTAATTATTTTGTGTACATAAGCCATATTTAAGGCTATGAAGTGATTTACGAAGTGCGTTCTCCGGAACCCTGGAAAATTGTTCCAGGTATCTTCCAGTCATTTAACAGAAATTCGGCTTTCTTTTTATATCTTTTTACATAATATTTCCATTAAATTATTGCTATTAAAAGTTATGTTTTAATATATAGTCACTTAAGTTGAGCGAATACTTTTAAGTATTTATAAAGCGCTGTGTGTCTGGGTTTGTGATTTTCCTTATATATAACATGAATAAAAATCAGTTTTCCTTCTAAAGTCCTCCAGAAAGGCCTTTCTTTACTTAGATTCTTTCTCGCATTCATTTAAACAAATTATCAACTCATAAATTTGCTTAACAAATTAACACGAATTTATCCGAAATATTTGCTTCATAAGCAAGCAGCCTGAGGCAAATCTTACTTTAATATTTTATTGAAAATAAACTGTAATATCTATTACTTAATTTTCAGAATTACAGCTGAAGTAGATGCAGGAACCAGACAGGAGAAGGGTTAAAAGAACCCTTTACTTAACTCTTTAAAATTCCCAATGCGTCGACTTGACGCTAACAGACTATGCCTCACTCGGGCGGTAACTCAACTAACAAGAATTAAACTTAAAATTCAAAGATATTAACACAACAGTAGATATTCCCCTAGGGCTCACATAATCCTGTTACCTGAAACCACGTCGAATTCTCGTGGCAGCAAAGTAAATGCAGTTACGCCACTCACTTTAACCAACAATAAATACAGAATCAGAAGCTCACGCTAGAGGGGAAAGTACTGTACCCTTCTGGAGCTATTTTTTCCTTCTAGAGCTCAGTATTTAAGTCTTTCTCCTATTGGTAGAAATCGCATTCCTTTACACGCTACCAAATTTAAATATTCTGGCATTGACAATTAGGGGAATGAAGCATTATAGGAAAGAAATCATAAACTTAGCTCGTTAGTAAAAATCAATATAAATCACTACGAAACATTGCATTTAATAAAGGCTTAATTTATAGTTAATACAATTGCTTCAAGTTGGAGTTCATACACTATAATGTTTCAGGATAGTCTCGGATAAAAAAAAATTCGACGGGCAACTGTCATCTTCAGGCAGTTAATATTATATTCGTTTATTTCTATATAAAGCTACAGAAAATTGTTCATGCAAGTATATCCACTTGTAAAAAATAATGCTTTTAACTATTCATTGAAATCATGGGTTATATTTATCAAAGCAATAATTTAGCTTTTTGCCATATGTGAAGAAGCACATAGGCACGACTCTGGTATTTCATGAAGGCCACCTGAGTTCTAATTCCCGCTGAATTTGCTTGTCTTTATTGTAATATTGTAGGGTTTATTGTAATATTGTAGGGTTATAAAAAAAATTCGACGGGCAACTGTCATCTTCAGGCAGTTAATATTATATTCGTTTATTTCTATATAAAGCTACAGAAAATTGTTCATGCAAGTATATCCACTTGTAAAAAATAATGCTTTTAACTATTCATTGAAATCATGGGTTATATTTATCAAAGGAATAATTTAGCTTTTTGCCATATGTGAAGAAGCACATAGGCACGACTCTGGTATTTCATGAAGGCCACCTGAGTTCTAATTCCCGCTGAATTTGCTTGTCTTTATTGTAATATTGTAGGGTTTATATTTATTTTAACTAACATTTATTTTAAGTTAATATTCCTTTCCTGTTTAGCCTTCCTTTTCCCCTAGAAATGCCCGTGCCAGAGTATGTAAATTGTAGTAGCACGCGCAGTTTATTCAAATTTAGCGGAAGCTAGTTGAATTAAATAGTAGACAAAACCAGAGTGTGAGAGTGTTGCTTTGAAGCTACGCTGAAGATATTGCTTAGTAGAATTTAGATCAGCGCGTATCGGCCTGTGTACATAGCTTTCAGAAGTGCTAGATTTCAGCCGTTAAATCAGTAATCTTGCTGAATATCAGCGATAATTAAAAACGCGGTTAGTTAGGATCTCAGAGCCTCGTCGATAGTGTTTGATATTTGTTCATCTAGTTTCTTACTTTCAGTTTTACCTTACTTTTAGTTGAACCGCCGGGTTGGCGCAGTTTGTGAACGTAAAGTAGACGTATCTGTCATTTTAAAGATCAAAAATAAAAAGGGTTCTAACCCTTTCTTACGTTTTCTGTGTATACTTACACATAGCCACAAACACTATCCCAGTTTCTGACAAGTTGGGCCAGCGAGATCTTACAATATGTTCCATAATAATACATAATAATAATAATAACGTTAACACTAGCTATGTCAGCCTTCATGAATTTAGAGTAATTAGGAAGTAATATTAAAAAGGAAAACTGTACCGTGCAATGAAGTTCGTGCTGGTCTTCCGAGGCCAGAAGGATGAATGCAAACTGCGACCCGCTCTCTTCCTGTAACTAAAAAATGGTAAATCTGTATCAAAACCTTGCAAAATAAATAAAAACTAAAGACCTTAACCATTATTTTTGCCTATCTTTTAATTACATTATGCATATGGAAAGCATCATTTATACAAAAGGAAAAAAAAACTTAGTTTTTACGAAAGTCTTTTAAAAAATTGATTTTATAAATCAGACCACTTTTATAAATCTCATATCCATGCCCTTAATACCAGGCCACTTTTATATAAATCTCATATTCATGCTCTTAATTCATGAGAGATTCGTGAATTTTAATCTTTCATGTTTTTAGTCCAAAGGGGCTTTGTCCGTGAAGGACTATTGTTTTCGTTTTGTGATTTTGCGTCGGCAACACTAAAAGTTTGAATCACTTTTCAAACTGTTGCCACCAAATCTTGCAGCCCTGCATTATATTTAAAGAAATTAAATAATGAAGAATCTGCATAAATGAATATATATTTCTTCAAATGTGATAAAACAACGGTACATAGAGCCATCCAATTTTGAATAACGTACGTTTCCACCCGAATAGGCGCATCTAGAAGCCCGAATTTGTAATTTGTTTTATTATCTGTTTCATATTTTGTAAAACTTTAACGAATTTTTGATGAACAAACTTAAACGATTTAAAAGCGAGCCGTGGCAACATTCTGCGAAGGAAAAAAAAAACTCTCTTTTATCTAAAGCGCAAGGAACTGTGCATCGGAAATTTTAGAGATATACTCATTTTCAAATTATTTTGCGATATTGCTATTGAACTGAATTTTATGGTTTAAGTGCGAAAAACATGATATTTTATAAATTAAGATAGCACACAGAACGTTAAAAAACGCCCGTTTGGATGAATCTGAAACATTTAAGTTTTTTTGTGTGTGTGTCATTCGAATCTTTCGAATCATTGTAGAGATTATATGGCTTTTCGGAACGAAAAATGCAAGTCGTCGTGCAGTCCCTGAGGTTCGCACCGCGGATCATTTGATTGCACCAGACATTTTCATCACTTACACTGCAACGGCACGCATGGGAGTATGCTATAATTTCTTATATTATAAACAAAGAACTCTTTAACTTGGAGGTTAAAGAATAGCATCTGATTCGGTGACATAGTTACCTTTGTTTCGTGTATTAATATGCTCCCTAAGGTGGTAACGTCAGGTTAATACTGAAATTCCGCGGACGGGGAAAGCAAGTGGTCGTTGCCAATAATAAGAAGGTGAGCGTGCACTATCAGGTGCTAAGGTCTGTAAAAAGCAATAATTGTTTATTAAAATGAGGATTATGAAAGGTGGTGTTTGATCTTTTGATAGGTTAATCCACAAATTCATCACAGTTCAAAATTTCTGTTAAGTCAGCACTTTTTCTTTTTAGACTCGTATTGTGAGAAGCAGTCAGAATATAGGAGTCAATCGACAGATTCGACTTATGGAAAGTCTTTATGGAAAATAGAATCTCTCTCAAACAAAATGCTGGTTATTAGAAGTAGTTATTTATTTTGAAGGATCTGAAGATTTGATTGCTTCATTACTATTTTGTATAACAGAAGTGTAGAGTCGATTGCAAAGATGGAATTTATTCCTCGTAATACAATTTGGCTCAATAGAGCTGGTCTTGCTTTGTTGAGGGCATCATTAATGCACTCTTGTAAACTTAGCTTATGATCTGTGGTAACTCTTAATAGTTGTTTGAAGAAAAATGCTTGAGGCTTTTCTCAAAGATAACTAAGTTGCTGTTAAATGGGCGCGAAATCTTATGATTGGAGAAAAGCACAGACGAATATTTATCTACGTTAATTATGAAACCCCACTTGTTACGCCATTTTTCAATTTCGTCAAGATCCTGTAGCTTTGCATATGATTGGTTAGCCTTAATTGATCTAACAAATAAGGCAGTAATGTCTGTGCAAACTGCTGATTTATAGTTTCCGAAAGATAAGTTAACAATGCAACAACTATTATTAAATAAGAATGGTCCCAGAAGCGATTCCTGTTGGACTGCCGATTCTACAGATTTCATATTTGAGAGAAAATTACCAGCTTTTGTTTTAAATGTTATCATAATCTGGTAATCTGCAGTCATATGATTAACTACATCTGAGGTATTGTAAGCAATATGTTTGTGGATGAGAACTGCAGGCCAAATCTTGTCAAAGACGTTCTTGGAATACAGGAAACATGCTGCAATAGCACTTTAATTGCGGACGATAATCTAGCTGGAAACTGAATTGACAGATATACCGTTTTTCCTAACACATTAGTTTTAACACCAGGTTACAAAAATTAAGAAAGTATTCGTGTAATTTCTTCCTTTCTCAATACGTTTAGGGAACGAGCTCACATAAATTATAAAATGGATTGCTTTCATCTTTCTGAAAGGATAAACTCTCGAAAACGACCTGCACAGTTTTAAAATAATGTTGAACATAAATTTTGAATGATATATTTTTGAAACAAGATTCTGTCCAGTTAAAATTTAGTATTCAGTACAATTTCAAAAAGTTCTTGTTTTGGCAAAGTATAAATTATGATTACGATTCTTCAAGGAATGCGTTTTTCTAACTTCTGTTATAAAATACCACAAATGTAACAATTTTTTACATAACAAACACTTACTTTGATGCATTATAAAAATTCATAAAAATTTTACGGTATTTTAATTTTCATGTGTCTAATTTAAATTTTAACATCATTCTACTGAAATTACGTTTTTCACTTTGATTTCCTTATATTACACAAACTGAAAGCTAAACAATTCTCTAAAAATAAGCGTTTCCATCAGACTGAGTATATTTTTTTGAACTGACCAGCTTTTTACTGCACCTTCGAGAACTGCGTTAAAACGTTTCATGATAGTAAGTTTTATAAAAATACTACATTCATTGCTAAAAAAAATGTATGCTTCAACTTGTATGAAGTGGTAAAAGGACCAATTACACAGAAGAAATATATCCTCTTCTATTTTCTGAACCAATATTCGGTACAACGTACTCTATTCTTTACATCCAGTTATTCATAACGTAACATTCAACCACCGTGACTTCAAATTCTTTTTTTATATATATTGCTTTTTAATGATATTACACGTAATAAATTTTATCGTTATTTTTCGATTTAATAAATTATTAATATTTTTTACATTTATTACAAGAATATTCAATATTTCAGCATTTAATGACATACAAAGCGCAGTTTTTATATTATTTTATGTTCTAAAAACCATTTCATTATTCTTCATGTTTCAAATTTAGCTCTCAGAGGAATTCGAAATGATAGTAACTATTACTTTTACTTTTAATAGCTTTTCCTTACTAAAATAAATGAAAACTTTTGAAATTTATTACTAAAATTATTCAATATAAATAGTGAAATTTAAAATTTTAATACCAAAAAATTTTAATTTAATGTTTTCATAAAAACAGTATTATACATTTAAAATTTAAAAAAATGTATTAGTAATAATAAAAACCAAATTTTCTGTTAAATTAGATTATCATAAAATTTTTATGAATTTTTACAATGCATCAAAGTAAGTGTTTGTTATGTAACAAATTGTTATATTTACGGTATTTTATAACAGAAGTTAGAAAAAAGCCTTCTTTGAAGAATCATAATCATAATTTATGTTAAATGATTGTACAAAACAAATTTCGCTGTAGTAATCAATGAGTAAATTATTTACTTTATCATAAAAAAAAACTTTAAACATACTCCATTTTAACGATATAAAATTAAGCGAACCAACAAAGTTTAAAGCCAAACGATTAAGTTAAATGTCATAACATTTACGTTTCCATTCTTTCAACAATACTTTTTTATGTTTTGCCAAAAACAACAAAATCAAATTGCAAAAATTTTTAACTAAAGCACTTAACATAAAGTTTAAATTTCGCAGCTGACTTATCAATTTTATATTCCTTAAAAAAGAATCTGGTTTAAATAACATCGAGATCAAAAGAGAGAAATATTTTCGTTCTTGTAACGGATAAACATTATGCTGACAGATGGATGACCTTGTAGCTCTGAAGTACTGAATCTTTTAAACTCTCATTAAAACCTCTTCGCCCTGTCAAACGTGATATGAGAACGAATTGTCCCTGATAATGGCAACGTACATAATTTGCTGAAACGGAACGTTCATTTCAAATTTTAAATGCACATGAATTATACCAGAATTCTGCAAAGCTTTATTGAATGGGATCTCATGTTGCTATGAATATTGTTTGTTATTTTATTCTACGAAAGTAAAATTCGCGATGGTTACAGCAAGGATACAGAATTTGAAAATATTTCATGCTGTGCAAGCAGTTTAAAGTATGTGGCAATAGGATATAATAGACACATAATTAAAATTCTTAATTTTTTTACTTCATTATGGTAAGAGAATAATTTAAATATGCAAGTATAATCATTATTACTAATACTGTGAATTAACTCACTTTGAATTTTTATTTTAACTGTTTTCTGTTTATCTAATATTAGAAAAGGTGAAGAGAAAAAAATATGCATTCCGGGGTCGCAGTCAGCTGATCGGTGTTCATATTTACAGAATGTTACAGAGGCATTTAACAGAAGAACAAATCTGATGTGTACACCACGTAACATCCTTGCACGGAATATTAAATTACACGCATTTATTCCTGAATTGCATGTAATCTTATTTCCTAGAATTTGAGTATGAGATATATTTCTCACTCAATTAATTCAGCTCTCACTTCGCGACAAGGCAAAAATATATAAAAACTTAAAATATTTTCAATAAAAACTGAAAAATATAGAAAAACATAAAACACCAGATACAGTTAAAACAATTAAAAAAATAATTTTTACAATTAAAATTACAATTTCTGCGCAAAAACAAGCAATTCGATCAGCAGGCAGTTTTTTGGTGCACAAAACTCAAAGTTTCTTTTTCGACAAAATCTGCAAAATGACACTGAAGGTGCAGAAAGTCTTAATTCACTATTCGGCTAAGTTTCAAATGTAAAAAAATATGGCTGCTATGGTAAAAAAAATTAGGCTGAGCCGCTGTTAAGCAACTTTTAAATTGGACATAATTCTACAACTATTACATGCAGATTAAAGAAATGCATTAAAACCTTAACGGGGAGATAAGAACAACACAATTCAATCATTTTTAAAGCAAAACATTAGCAATTGACCAATATATGAGAATAAAAAAAACTGAGCTCACTGAGCCTAGTAACAAAGTGCAAACAAAGTGGTAACAAAGTGGGTATATATATATATGTACTTTATATATATAACTACATGTTATAGCAGTTCTATATACAAAATTTCAACGTCGTGAGGCTACTCGTTTTCGAGTTATGCGAGATACATACATACGTGCGTACATATAGACACCATGAAATCTCTACTGAATCCATTTGAAATCAGTTTTATAATTCGTTTGGGGAAAAAGAGTCTTTTATTCTGTCCTAACGCACAGATGTCACACAAAAACATCATTCAGTTGCATTCGATAGCGGCCAAAATGGATATTTCGTTGAAACAAGGTACCCGTTATTTTTCGTGATTGCAAGGCTTTCTTTACTTCGTATAAGGAAGTAAAAATGGCCTGCTTTTAGAATGTCGCACACATGTAAACATTTTTATTCAGGGATCTTATATTGTAAAAATTGAAGAGAAAAATAGGGTGCGTGGCGTGGACGCAGTCAAGAAGGGTTGCCGTAATATTGTAATATCAAAGTAAATAAATATAGCCTCATTTGGCTTTTTATCGCTCTTTCGATGATTTCTAATTTCGATGATTTAATTTTAGATGATTTCTAATTTAATTTTTTCGATGATTTTCTAATTTTTAATTCTAATTTATTCTGGAACTACTTCGAATAAAATTGAAATTGTTTTCTTTTAAGTACTAGACATTTTTTTTTCTGTTGAACAATCTTTTTTTCCAAAGCAGCGGTCTAGAGAACGAGGAACGATTATCAGATTGCGCAGAATAATCTTAGTTGATAGCTCAAATAATCGTAAACAGCACATAGATTTAAATGTCAAAAATGTTGAAATACAAATTAATAGTTTATAAATTTTTATAAATACTTTATAAATGTAATTAACTTATACAGTATTTTCTCCTATTACATCTATGAAATTTTGAAAATTGAATTATAAACATACATTAATATTAGTATAAATAGTATTTGATAGATATTATTTAACTTTTCGATTTAATTAAATTTAATAAATAATATGAAAAACGTAATTTATAGTAAACATCATAAGGATTTTAACTAATTAGATAGTAATATATAGTCTATAAATGATGCACTAGTTAAATTATTACCATATCGTAAAAGTTTAATCCTTGTTGAATATAAGTTACATAACAACCTAAAATTAACCAATCACAGCTTAGAGTAATTTTTGCATCTACTAGGTATAAATACCGCTCACAAGTAACTACGGCATTCATTTTCCTAGCTTCCGCCATGCCAACATCTATTCTGCTTGGCTTTTCAGTCTAAGATGCTTACGTCTTACGTTAAAAACCAGTGTAAATAAAAAGTATCGTATTTAACTATGATTGAAAAAATACCCTCTCTGCAGAATTGATCGGACGCGAATTACTCTGGAATAAAATGATATTTTAAAACGGCCACTTCTGGAAGTTACTGGTTTTTGCATATATCTCTCTAACTACGAAACTAAAATACTACATATTGTTACGGATTTTGTATTTATTTAGCTATTTTAATAGAATTGTAATTAAAATTATTTTATTTTACCGTACAATGCAGCGCGTGACGAAATTTAAAAGAAAGCTACGTCGGAAAAGTAAACATACAAGAGCGCGTCCATTTAACATTTAATAAATAGGTATCTCGTAATTGTACTGTTTTGCTATCCAGAAAAATCGTGAAAATAGATTTTACCAGAATATTCTCGTGAATGATTAAAACACCCACAAAAGACGGATAAAAACATCTCTACGCAATTGTAGTTGTTTTAAGCGAATTGTTGTTTTTCACGTTATTGATATTAGCGAAATCGCTGTGAGATCAAATTAGCTTCTCTGTTTTGAATTGAGATCTGTTTGGCGTTGTTAGTAGTTCAAAATATAACTACTGTGAGATGTGATATTATACGAATATCTCTGAGGAAATATTTCAGCATTCTGTTTTATTTCTTGCGAAAAGCATAGATTTTATTAACTTTTTAACGACTTGTGCATTCAATGCATTACGAACCCGTACTCCCGAAATAATATATACACAGATGTAAAATATAAAATAAGGAACAAAATTACTAATAAAATTTGTTACCAGATTAAACTGAATTGAAATTAAAATTTTTTAAATTCTTAACTTTCTATATTGCACCAGGTTACATCACGCTTTCCCTGCAGTAGCTGCAGTGCGAAAGTTTTTACCCAATCGCTGCTCAGGATTAAAACAAAGATTTTAAGATTTTCTAAGCTTATAAACGCCTAATGACTATGCATTCCCCCTTATGTAAAATGTAAGCTGCGCATCTAAAATTCTGGGCGCATTTAGTATCCCTAGTATTCTACCAGTTAGGAAGATACGTGCTAAGAAATTCGTTATCCAGAAATAAATGATGTTTAACGACCAAAATGGTCGTGCTTCCAAATTCCATACGGTCATCCACTACACCGTAATTTCCTGTAATCTACGTAACAGTCTTCTCGGCCATGATTAAAAGGTAATCTGGTGCGTTCCCTAATCAAGCTCTTCTATTATTAAGTATATATACGAGGCCTATTCGGAAACTAAGTACCGTTTTGAAAAAAAAAAATAGTAAAACAATTTTTTCGAATCCAATTTTATTTTTACATGAAAATACATGTCTTAAACTATTTTTCAACATAGTTTCCGCCAATAATCAAACACTTGTCATAGCGCGTGACCAGTTTTTGTATACTATCGTCAAAGAAACTTCCCGCCAGTTTCGATAACCACGACTCCACAGCATTTTTCGCGTTATCGTCAGATCCAAAGCGCTTGCCACCGAGCTTGCACTTCATGTGCAGGAACAAGTGATAATCGGACGGCGCCAAGTCCGGGTTGAACGGCGGGTGATCGAACTGCTCCCAATGAAACTGTCGAATTAACGATTGAGTGACACCAGCAGTATGGGGCCGAGCATTGTCATGGAGCAACACAATTCCTTTACTGAGAATTCCTCTTCGTTTGTTTTGAATGGCACGCCTTAGTTTTGTTAAAGTCTCACAATATCGTGCCGCATTAATGGTTTCACCTCTGGGAAGAAATTCAGTAAGCAAAACGCCTTTCCTATCCCAGAAGACAGTGCGCCTGATTTTTTGTGATGGCATTGTCACTTTGAACTTTTGTTTTTTCGGAGAATGAGTGTGTCTCCACTCCATCGATTGTTGTTTCGATTCTGGTGTGAAATGACACACCCAAGTTTCGTCACCTGTCACAATTTGGTTTAAAAAGTTTTCTCCCTCATCACTGTACCGCGTGAGAAATGTCAGGGCACTACCGAGTCGCTTTGTTTCGTGAACATCGGTGAGCATTTTTGGAACCCATCGGGAACACAGTTTGCGATAATTCAAGCGGTCAGACACAATTTCGAACAAAACAGTACGTGAAATTTGTGGAAATGCCTCTGAAAGAGTTGTCATTGTGAAGCGTCTGTTCTCATGAATTGCTTCATCAACTTTCCTTACCAAATCATCGGTGACAACAGAAGGCCGACCACTCCGAGCCTCGGCGTGGACATTTGTTCGACCTGCATTAAACATTCTTACCCACTTTCTCACCATTCCATCACTTATCGCGTATTCACCGTAAACTTCTGTCACTTGACGATAAATTTCGGCCGGTTTAACATTCCTCGCGTTCAAAAATTTAATCACGGCACGAATCTCACAGTCAGCGGGAGAACTAATTGTCTTAAACATTTTGAATGTGCACAGCAAACTGAAAACACAACATAGAGCAACCAAAATGGCGACAATTGAAAGTCAGTGAACAAGAAAGACTAGTGCGCATGCGCGGGACGCCCACCACAGCGCTGCGACGGCTCTAGAATGAAACGGTACTTAGTTTCCGAATACGCTACGTATATATATATATATATATATATATATATATATATGTAAGTAGAAAGTTGACGAACAAGAGAGACCTATGTGGTCAAGAACAAGAGAGACCAGTGTGGTCAAAAACCCCTCATTTTTGGTTCCAAGTTTTCCCCACTGGCCATTACGTACCATTGGCTATTGTTTCATGACGCTTGCTTCCCCTTCTACGTTGTCTCACCTAATTGGTAAATTTTGACGTATTTTCTTTTCTGGTTACACTCCTTTGGAATTCTTCTAATTCTGGCAACTTTTTTCTGCGATTTTAGTGATCAGGCCAATGCAACGGGCGCAGGTATGTTTTTCTTTTTCTTCCCCTAGCTTTGCTTTGGTCTTAGCAAGACCCATTTCGATGCGTTATTTTTATTTTTAAGTTTATTTTAATTTTTTTCTTTTACAAAGTTTAATTCTTCAAGCTCATTGGGATCTCCCTTAAAATTGTGTAATTTTTGACTAATGGCGTTTTGGCTATTTATTTTAATTTGCACATTCGCCTAACTAGGCTTTCGTGTATAGTTTCTTCTTGCACAATTAGTAAGTTTTACATTTACAATTTTATGTCAGGCGCGTCGGGAAAATAAGCGAAACCATTGAGACTTACATTATTAAGTTAATTTAATTTGATTATTCTCTTAATGTAATTGCGCTTTCAGTCTCAATCGTTTTCGTTTGACGAAATGTGCTAATGGTATTAACTGGATTCGAATTTTATCACCCCTTTCCCTTGATAAGTCCGTGTGAAACCTGGAATTGAGTTAATTTACGATCTACTGCCATTCTTTGTACTTTTTCTGTGTCTTTGAATTGGTTTTGGTTTTTAGCGTGTATCTTTTAAATTAATTTTTCTTTTTTAATTTGTCGATTTTTTATCATCACCTTTTGGTTTTTAAAGTTTGTCTCGTTCTGTATCTTTTACATTAGGTTTTTTTTTGCTTTTGCTTTTACTTTTTTAGTATTGTATTATTGTTTATTCATAGTGTAATTTTTTTACTCTGTAACTACAGTATCAAATGTACTTTTAAGCAATAGCTTTTAAAACCTTCCTCTTCTTTACAAATATATATCTGTGTGTGTCAATGTGAGAGAAAGAGCGTGTTATAATTTATTAGAATTTAATTTCTGTATATGTAATAAAACTTTCTGATGAGAATATTATTTTTTTCGATGGTGGATGAGTATATGCAAGAAGATGTAGCAACAATCATAGCCGACTGAATGTTTCCTTTTACTGTTAATATATCAGTTTCTACACGTAAACAAAGTTTAATTAAAAAAGGACGCACGTTCTTCAATAAATATTCAGAATTTTACAACTTATTTGAAGCATCAAGAAAAGCTGACGCTGTAGGCAACAGAAGCGAAGATGAAATCAGCAGATTATACGTATTTGAAAGATCTGAAAAGATTGATGCAGGTTTTGTTCAGTTGCATTCGCTGTATAAATTCATTTCGCAAATTTTAACATAATAAGAAGCTGAAACGTTATGTATGCATCTGATCATTGGCTTTACAGAATCATATGACGAATTAATTTTAAAATGACGTAGGTTAGGGTTTTATTTATAATAGGTCTTTCTAACTTGCTTCATAAACCTGTAGATATTTTTAGGAGAGAACTGTAATAACGGAATTAAAAACGAGAATTAATAAATTATTTCTAATTAGAGTTTTATCTTGCATATGTGAATAAGCACAATGTACAATTTCTATATATACAGAAACACATAAGTTTGCATATATATATATATAAGGCATCTGCCCAGTATCAATAACAAAGAAGACAGCAACACAGCCATTTTGGAACATTTCCAGTACTATAATTTCAACAATATTGAAATTGCTGTTTTGGATATTATTCCTAACACAAAATTGAGAGTCTTTAGGGAATCGATCTGCATACTGGAAAACAGATCACTTTATCCTTATAGACTCAACACGTATTTAACCACTAATATCAAAGAAATCTCGTTTTATAATCACTTTAGAATATTTAGTAAAAGCACCATACGAGGAAAAAGAGGAAGTAATAAAGGCAGAAAAAACTATTTCTCAGCGACGAAGATCGATCTAGTTGCAAAAAAAATTTCGACAAATTCCTTCATGAAAAGTCTCTCACCAAAAACATTTTAAGCTAATGCGCACTTTCAAAAATAAAACGTTCTCTACGTTGTCAATGAAAAATACACTGGCCACCAAATTATTAAGGATTTAAGTAATTATTTTCCAATTGCAAGTTAAACACCAGTAAAATTCTCCATAATAAGATTTTTTGCACAATTCAGTTCAAACACCCTTTCAATGATAAAATTAAAGTCAATCAGAATCTTAAGAAACATCAAAATCTGCTGCCTATTAGGCACTTCAGAGCAGTAACTAGTTTTAAATTCAATCAGACGGTTGGAAATATGATCACCAACCACGATAAAATCGACACTTCATATATATATATATACATACATACAGTGAGAAACAGAGAGAGATTGACAGAAAGAGTATAGCGTCTCGCTTTCTTTGCAAACATAAACTAACGAGAGCTACTAGACTGCCTGAGGAATTATCCTCAAGTCTTAAGTACGACAACGTCCAGAGAAGTATGTAAAGAACTCTTTATTAACGCAATATAAATCTCACAGATGGCAGCACTTACAGATAGTGCACTTACAGAAGCCAACACTATTGGCTTATCTCAAAAGTAACGTAAAATGAAATAGAATTCAAATAGCCTAACGGCCTTTCACAGGTTACTTAACGCGCAGGTAGGCTCTGACTCGTAACAGTCGGCGTAAACAAACCTAATGGCTAGAAGCACTAAACACCGCAGAAGTCTAATTGCTAGTAAATCAAAGATAACAACGTAGCTTTCGGGCAGACATAACACGCTCTGTAATCTCCTTCCACAGGCTTCCTTTCAATACTACTTCTTTCTACCTCATTTGCATACACACGCTCTAACTCAGTAACATTTTGGTATAGCGAACGTGGGTTGAAAGCGAGAATAAAAGGAAAGTTGCTTCAAAATAAAATTAACTGTTAGATAAATCAAGTGAATCCTCACAATCCCTCATTCAATTTTTATCTTTAATCATCTCTACATATAATAAAACAAAGAGTCTGTGTGTGTGTGTGTCTTTCGTTCGTGTTGCGAGTAAGTTAATAGACCCAGGGTCACGAAATTTCGTACATAGGTGTATCTACACAAGAGCCAGTGCACCTCGAAGCCATTTTTTCGAAATTCGAATTCGAATTTTTTTTTATTTTACGTTTTGTGACCAAATCGCGTCATTTTGAGACATAATGGGCTACAGGAAAGCGAAATTTCATTCTATACATTTCATTTTTACGTCGTCGGGAAGCGTAGACACTTAGCTATTTTACGAACTTAAAATAAGTTTCGTATTTCAATAAATCGATTAAATAGGAATTTATTTAGGAAGGTGAGCTTAACACCTTTTCGGCGGAATTTTTTTAAAAAAAACTTATTTTAAAAAATGTGCCGTTTATTTTCCTTTGATTTTTGGACACGTCGAACTTTAATCCTTTCGACTCCTTTAAAAAAAAGAATTTTGGAAAAATAATAATATTTTGTATTTTTTTAAAATTTTTTAAATGAAGCTTCCGAATACACTTCTCACATCTCAGATATTTTAAAATGTAGTTTTGGCGACAATTTTCCTTTCTTATTGTTGTTGATAGATTTTTGATGAAATTGCATCATTTTGAATAGTTTCATTCTTTTAAAAATTTCGGTTTGGCAACAATTTTTCATCGTATTTCTTATGTTACTGTTTTTAAGAGACTGAAAAGTTTAAGAAATTAAAAAGTTGTTTCTTTTTGCAACGGTAAATTGTTTAATTACTTTATTAGGATAATTAACATTTGTATCAAGGGATATTGCTTATTTCATTGTAATATTATGTTTTAATTATATATAATTTTAATTATAAAAAAGTTTTGCATGATATTTTTTAATCTGTTTAAGTTCTTAATCTGTTTATACCATTTGAGTTCTTAAGATTTTGCAAAGGGAAGTTGGTTAATTTATTTATTAGGATAAGTAATATTTGTATTAAGGGATACTGCATATTTCATTGTCATTTTTTATATATATAATACATTTTTATTGATTTCTTTTTTGATAAAGTTGTTCTGCAGAGTAAAATTCTGCGCGAAATGTTTTGTTTTTTGAGTTTCTTTCATGTTATTTTTTGCTTATTTCACTGTTTGTAAGATATTGAAAAGTTTTGCATGATTTTTTTGCATGAGCCAGTGCACCTCGAAGCGAGTTTTTCGAAATTCGAATTAGATTTTTTTTTTTTATTATTTTATGTTTTCTGACGAAATCGCGTCATTTTAAGACATAATGGGCTATAGCAAAGCGAGATTTCACTCTATTGAACAGTTTAAGAAATTGAAAGATTGTTTCTTTTTGCAAAGGTAAATTGTTTAATTAATGTATATATCTATATTTAAAAGGACGAGTCTTTCTGTGTGTGTAGGTGCCCTTTCGTTCGTACTGCGCGTAAGCTAATAGACCCAGACCTATGAAATCTGGTACACAGGATGCATCTAGACAAGAGCCAGTGCACATCGATTTTTCAAAATTCGAATGATTTTTTTTTTTAATGAAATAGTATCAAATTGATGATTTTCTCTCATTATATGAACAACAATGGCACGCAGCCATTGTTGCTGATATCAGAACTATTGCCAACCGGAAAAATGAGGGCGATAATTCTGTGCAGTTTTTAAACTTAATGTTTCTCTTGGATACTGGACGTTTGTCTAGAGAAGGCAGCGGGAAGTTGGTTAATTTATTTATTAGGATAAGTAATATTTGTATTAAGGGATATTGCTTATTTCATTGTATGCTTTTTATACGTAATGCATTTTTAACTGAATTTTTTTTCCGTTGTTGTTTGTTTCTTTTTCGATAAAATTGTTCTGCAGAGTAAAATTCTGTGCAGTTTTCAAATTTAATGTTTGGTGTTCTCTTTAGGCATTTTTCCAGTACACTTGAAAGCCAGACGAAGGCTGGCCACGCAGCGGCTAGTGTTAAAATCAAAATTTATTTTGTTTCATTGCATTTCTTTTAGAACGCCTTTAATATTTCAAACTCACGCCGGTCAGGATTTCTCATAAGCAAACTCTTTTATTTCTTTTAAGCACCTTCTGATATGCGGGACTGATATATATAAGAGTAGGTCACCAGTCATACATGAGAGGGTTTCGTGTAAACATGTGGTTTCTATTGTATTGGGGAGTAATCAATAGTGACCATCCATTCACGTTTTTGTTCTGGCCTTGCAGGAACGACAAATAACGGATCGATACTTTTGGCGAGATTGCACGACATACTGCAATAAAACTCTTCTTGAACAAAATGATACCAGGACGAAGATTTTAATAAAACGAAAGTTCATCCAAATCTGTCAGATGCGCCTCCTTCTTTCAAAAGCAGTGCTATAGGAAGGAAAGAGTCGTGACACCAGCGTGAGGTCAGAAAGAAAGAAAGGTTGCGTGACTTGATCCACTTTGAACAACTAGTCGCCGTGAAGAATTGACAGAAGGGGAAAAAACACATGTTTCCCCTCTTTGTGAGCAGAGCAGCGCGTGTACCGAGTAGAGCCAAAACCGTTCCATCACCGAAGACAAATATTAGCTCATTGTTATTGACATTCACATTGGACGTGCGTTTGACACGAGAAGAAACCTTTTTTCCCGTACACCGAAAGGTTAAACTGTTTTGAAATTTCAGACCAACTCCTGTACTCTTTTGGGCTGTAATACATCCAATGTAATGTGGAAAATAACAGTAATATTCCTGTTTGTGGGAAATTATAGACAAGAACTCGTATTAATCCAACGATTACAAAGACTAATATCAAATTTCAGTTTCGCAAAAGAAAAATTTCCTAAGCTTCTTGTTTACACAGTGAAATATGCAAGTGTATTGAAAATTTAAAACAATTTCCTTCCTCCGACGAGAAGCTCGTACTTTAACATGTGCAGTTGTAAAGAGAGATCTCGAAATCCACGAACCCAAATTCATGTGACCGGTCTCCAATTTTATATTAAATCGCATACATTATTCAAAAAAAATTAGATCGTATGTCTAAAAGTGGTAAATGTCTCAGCGGTAAATTTTTTGTCATTGTTATTTAAAGGCGTTTCTCATGTATTAGAAATTTCAGCCATGAAGCTCCTTTAATAAAATACATGCAAAATATTTATAATTAAATGTATTGGGAATGAAATACAGTGTTAATAATTCGGGTGTATTTCGTCACAAATTTATGAGGCTTTTCTGAAAAAATATATTTGTACCGAAGTCGTCACATTTCATTGCTTTCCAGAGATGTTTCGATCTAAATAACGTGATCGCCATTTGTCAACTTATCTTCATTTTCGAATGTTTATAGGTAGGACTGTTTTATATCTAAGTTAATTCCAATCTCCATGACGATAACTTTTACTTTTGAAACAACACGAATTTCTTCCTAAATTAAACATGGGTTAGATATATTTGACTGCTTTTAGGCTTGACTGACAGTACTGTTTCATATAGTAAAATATAAACTTAATTATTCCCGAAAGGCACCTGTAAACTCTTAATAATTGTTAAGTTCATTTTTTCTTTCGTCATGGCTAGCTATAGCTCCGCCCATTTGGCTTGCGTCAGCTCTGATTAGCTGCTTTTTCTTTTGAATACAATTGTGAAGTGATTTTTATTTAGGTCTCTACAGCTTCACCATTGGTTCAGTAAGATAGCAGAATGTTGGGTGTTCGACCCGGATTCGAGCTCAGGCGAAAAAACAAGCTACGTGGTTCGTTTTCGTGTTTTCCAGAGCTAAACGTAAATACGAGCCACTCTTCTTTAAAACGTTCTTCATAAAGGCATCTTTTCCTTTCGAAATATAGCTCTTATGTGTTTTCCATATTCAAATAACCTAACTATGTCGCTATATCTTATGTTTATATATGATTTTAAATTTCTTCAATACTAGATTATAATAATTAATGGTTCTAAATTTAATTTATGTTCCTTGGAGATGGTATATGGAAAATTTTCCAATTATAATTTACTAACTTTTACCCGCGGCTTCGCTCGCGTTGATGTCTTTAAATAAGTTTCAAAGACTATTAAAAAGGAAATAAAATAATTGGATTTTTTTTCTTATTGTCTGACCAGGATAATCAGGATAAAGGTTTAGTTACTATTATTTATTTTTATTCTAGTTATTTTTTAAGTTAAAAATACACTCCGCGTAAAATCGCAGAATGCAGAATTATATAGCAAGAAGAAAATTCGAAGCCTTCATTCAGTCTCATGTAAAATTACCTTTTAACACTCAATGGGTGAATTGAGGAATATAAAAATAATATAAACTCAATAAATTTTAATAAAATAATATAATTGAGGAATATAAACCTATATTGAAGAATGCAGAATATCATAGCAAGAAGAAGATCGAAAGCCTTCATTCAGTCTCATGTAAAATTACCTTTTAACACTCAATGGGTGAATTGTGCTACTCTTCCGGTTCCCCCTTCCCCATGAATGAGTTGAAGGAATTGATTGCAGTTCAGTCTAATTACGAAAAACGTTTTACGTTACTTTTCAGTTGAAAATATTTATATGTAGTTCCCATGCTCTTGATAAATTAGCAATGAGCGTGAGTTTTATTGAACAGAATGCTCATTTTTTCTGCAAGCTTTTTCGACCTGTATTAAATAATAAAGATGTGAGTCTTTTGGGCTCGTACTACGTTTTCAACACGGATGCCACGACTTTTACGATCTGAAATACTGTTTTACCAGAAATAGGGCAAGTCACTTTCATGCACTTCCGAAAAGAAAACACACGGAATTAACTGCATCTCATGCTGTAAAACGTTTTTATAAGATAGAATAATTACGGACGTAGATATATGAAATGATGCATGAAAAATAAAACATGGCGATAACATTATAATAAATGATTATTAATTTAATGCCTATATAATTATTCTGAAGAGGTAGTATTGTAGATGTATAAAATAAAGGGCAGCACAAACTGTGTCTTTGGCTATCCCAATTTAGAATAAAAAACCATGGAGACAGAGACAGTATAGATAAACAGAGAACGAGGGAACAGGGGAAGGGTTGTAGAGAAATTAGGTTATTTCGGAAGCAGGTGTGATGAAAAAATGAGCAACGTCCTTGCCGGGAATCCAACTACGGACCTCTCGGTCACGTGTCGAGTGTGCTGACCACTACACCACGAAGGCATGCAAAAAAGGTGGAAGAAATACCGTATATACTCCCCCTTTTAAAGGACGACTAGGGTTTGGGTGACCCAATCGCTAAATCCCGGTGAGGGAGAATCATCATCCATCACCTTTTTAGTTCGGGCGCCAGTGTAGAGACATTAGGTTATTTGGAAGCACGATACATGAAAAATGAGCAATGCTTTCGCGTGGAATCGAACCACGAACCTCTCGGTTACGCGTCGAGCGTGCTGACCATTACACCACGAAGGCATGCGAAGAAGGCGGGAGGATATTACGATATTACGATAATATTATAATATTACGGAGGCGGGAGGATATTACAGGATATTACGATAAAAGTATGTTCTAAATTATAGTATATTTTGGTAGTGTTTTTTATTAACAAATATGTGGGGTTTCATTTCATTTTTTAAAAATTAATTTTATTTTTAAGCAATTTAACCTGGTGTCTGAGTTACTTCAGACACAGCATGTTCTGCCTTTCGGCCACCTTGTTTCTCTACTGCTTAAGCTTTCTACTTTACGGCCGTGCATATTAATTGCCAGTTAGTCTACGTCGGTGGTAGGACCAAGAGCCAACTATGCGTTAAAATATCTTAGTGCAGCTTCGGTCAATTATTCACCTTAGGTTTCGTTTAAATTTTACATTTCTATTTTGAGTCGCCGCCAGGAGTACTGGCGATAATTTGTAAGCACCAGGAGTGCCATCTGTAAATACTTCTGCTGATCTGAATAAAAGGGTATTTTTCAACCTTTCCTGCGTGTTGTCACTGATACAATTAAACTTAGCGAATAGTCGCTTCACAATTCAAATAAAGATCTAGCTAGTAAAAATGACTTTAATTTAGTTAGAATCTCACAAGCTGCCAGAAAACATGAATCTTTATGAAGGCCATCTTCTTGAAACAATTTAGCATTGGTATGATGAACTGAGATGTGATATAAAAAAGACAGTAGAAGACTAAATTATGTAATTTATATATCTATGTAAACCAAACCTATCCTAACTAATATTATAAACGCGAATGTGAGTTTGTTTGTCTGTTTGTTTATTATGCTTTCACGCCTTAAATACTTAACCTATCATGATGAAATTTTCATGAAGTATGTTTGATATATTAGAAAAAGTTATAGGCTATAAATGTAACTTATCTGTTGAAACTTAAACTATATAATAGGTTTTATAGCTTAAAATGATTGTCGTTGTATAAACATTAAATGTTGAAAGTTTCATAACGAGAAGTTAAACGATGTAAAAGTTTGTCTACGTGTTTTTCATTCTGCGTGTTTCGTTTAAAAGTTCGAAAGAATTAATGTTTTAACGTTTCGTTAATACTTTAAATTTTTTGAAATCTTGATAATGAAAATTATTTATTTTTGTTGTGAGATATCTTAATAAAGCATTTTTTTAAATTATATTTTTATATATTATAAATTATATTTTTTAAATTATATTTTATTTTAAAATGTTTTAGTAAAACCAGAAAAAAAACACATAAGTTAAGATTGCAATGTTTGATATAACCAAATCGGATTTTAAAAATTATGCAGAATAGCGTCTTAGCACCATCAATATGGATTTCTTTTTATCTCAATGAAGAAGGGTGGCATTTACTGAAAGTTTACGCGGAGTGTATTTTTAACTTAAAAAAACAAGTTATAGTAACTAAAATTTTACCTAATTGTCCTGATCAGACAATAAGAAAAAAAAATCAAATTATTTTCTTTTCTTTTCAGTAATCTTTGAAACTTATTTAAAGATATCAACGCGAGTGAAGCCGCGGGTAAAAGCTAGTAATTCATAATTTGAAAACTTTCCATATACCGTCTCTAAAGAACAAAAATTAAATTTAAAACCACGAATTATTATAATAAGAAAGAATATTTTAGTCAGTATTTAAACTAGTACTTTAAATTAGTATTTTCTAGACCTGCGTAAAAACTTGTATATATATATATATATCTGTTCATATATTGAAATATTTAGATCTTAAGAACTACGTTGCTTTTATTTAGGAAATTTTATATGCATTTAAGAATACGCTTTACATGTATAATTTATTTCAAATGCCATTCTTTGATTAATTGCTTTCATACGTTTTATTTCTAAAATGAAATATATAAGCTTGCAATGACCCTCAGTTTAATAAATTCATAACTATAGAACCAAGAAACGAAAGGGGTAAAATACTTTAAAATTATAATTAGACGTTTTCTCATGAATAAACAGCAGAGCCGCGCCTACATATATTTCACCTGAGGTAGAGATGTAAATATGCTTCTCTGTATACAATGCATGGTGTCCGATGATTTTTAAGAAAAAGAAAAGAAATGTATATATTCACACAAATGTTAGTTAACTATATCTGTAAAATTTTATACGCATTAAAAGTAACTATTTCAAATCACAATACTATGACTCTTATAATCATATAGTTCATATAGTTCATGATCACTTTATTATAGTTTTATCTCTACATATAATAAAAGAAAGAGTCTGTGTGTGTGTGTGTCTTTCGTTCGTACTGCGCGTAAGCTAATAGACCCAGGGGGCTACGAAATTTGGTACATAGGTGCATCGAGACAAGAGCCAGTGCGTCTCGAAGCGATTTTTTCGAAATTCGAATTAGATTATTTTTTATTTTATGTTTTTTGACGAAATCGCGTCATTTTGAGACATAATGGAAAGCGAGATATTACTCTATACATTTCATTTTCACATCGTCGTGAAACGCAGGCACTTAGCTATTTTACGAACTTAAAATAAATTTCGTATTTCAATAAATCGATTAAATACGAATTTATTTAGCAAAGTGAGCTTAACACCTTTGCAACGGAATTTTTTTAAAAAAATTTATTTAAAAAAAATGTATTGTTCATTTTCCTATCATTTTTGGACACGTTAAACATTAAGCCTTCCGACTCCTTTTACAAAGATAATTTTGGAAAAATAATAATATTTTGTATTTTTTTTAAGTTTTTAAATGAAGCTTCAGAATACACTTCTCACATCTCACATATTTTAAAATATGGTTTTGGCAACAATTTTTCATTCTTATTGTTGTTGATAGATTTTTGATGAAATCGAATCATTTTGAATAGTTTCATTCTTTTAGAAATGTGTATTTGGCAACGTTTTTCATCGTATTTCTTATGTCCTTTTTTTAAGAAATTGAAAAATTGTGCTTTTTTTTTCAAAGGTAAATTGTTTAATTAATTTATGTATCTGTATATATAAAGGGACGAGTCTTTCTGTGTGTATGTCTTTCGTTCGTACTGCGCGTAAGCTAATAGACTCAGGCCTATGAAATTGGTGCACAGGATGCATCTAGACAAGAGCCAGTGCACCTCCAAGCGATTTTTTCAAAATTCGAATTAGTATTTTTTTCTTTATGAAATAGTATCAAATCGATAATTCTCTCTCATTATATGAACAACAATGGCATGCAGCCATTGTTGCTGGTATCAGCACTATTGCCACCCGAAAAAATGAGGGCGATAATTCTGTGTAGTTTTTAAATTTAATGTTTCGCTTGGATACTGGACGTTTGCCGAGAGAAGGCAATGGGAAGTTGGATAATTTATTTATTAGGATAATTAATATTTGTGTTAAGGGATATTGCTTATTTCATTGTATTTTTTTTATATGTAATACATTTTTAACTGAAATTTGTGTTTTTATTTTCGTTGTTGTTTGTTTCTTTTTCGATAAAATTGTTCTGCAGAGTAAATTCTGTGCAGTTTTTAAATTTAATGTTTGGTGTTCTCTTTAGGCATTTTCCCGGTACACTAAAAGCCAGACGAAAGCTGGCCGCGTAGCGGCTAGTATATTCATAAAAATGCCGCATATAATGATTTGTAATTTTTATATGAAATGTGACAAATAATGAACAAGGATATAAAAATAATATAAATAGCAACAAAAAAAACATTTTACTAATTTTCAAACTTTTTTTGAATTTTTTTTGCTATGAATATTTTTTGTCGAAAGCAGCTTGTTCGCTTAATTAATGTTCTTTAGAAAGAATAGCTGTATTTAAAAGTTTTTATTTACTAAATAAATATTTTAACAATCTTTTATTATTTTAAGTTTGCTTAAGTTTATTTCGTCACTGGCAACAGTAGTTAAAAATATTTTTAACGCTTCATCCATACTTGGATATTATGGAATTATATTTTATACGTGAATTGCGTTTAAGAACTGCAGCTGCTTGTCACTGCCTTGTGTCCAGAATTATTCAATTAACATGGTCTTTATTTTAAAATTAAACTAGATATTTCTGATTGAATTTCTGAATCGTTTATATTATTCGGCCGTTTAAGTGCCAATGCATAGGTACTAATATAAGTACTTAAATGTCAATAAATTAATATAATACCTTTAAATTTCCTAATTACAAGTGGCATTAACTTTCACCGTTCAGAAAATGAAAATCAAAAGGTTTCATCGATTCTGTGTTCGTACCTGTATTTCAGATGTAAGATTAAAACTGCAAATATTTTTGAAACATTAGTTATTACATGAATTTGTTCTTGAGAGTCTAATTTATTATCATATATTTTTCAACTCTCTTCAAATTTTATTGAAGTGATCCTATTGTTACGTTTTTTCTTTTTCGTCTTACGTACGTTAAGGGTTAATGGATTTGGAGTGAATAATGATGACACTTTATAAGTATCGAAATACACTTTATTAGCCAATATTTTTCAAGACAGCTCCAAAACCTCTTTTACATATCAAGCTATAAAGGTGACGACAGCTTCACGGCAAAGCACCAGAGTACAGCTCCCGACTCTGCTCCGTCGTTCTCGGAACTTTACGTACTCTCGAGACTCTCCACGCAACAACTCGCGATGCACTAGAGTACAGCTCGCGACTCGGTTCGGTTGTTCTCGGAGCTCAACACACTCAACACTAAAACTCGACGATGCACTAACTCGCGAAGCACTAAGAGATTATCTCGATGCACTCGACGACCAACTCAGCACTAGACTACGAGACACTCTCTCACTGACTGACTGTCAACTCGGTAGACTCTGCACTGACTCGAATCTCCGCGTACCAGCAGGGTTTATATAGCTTTTTGGTTTGTGTTCGAGAACATTCTGGGCTAAACCAGGAAGAATTCTTTCCAGAAAGTTCTCCATACGTCTATGGCACATCGCCAATTTTGTCGCCAAATGGGCGATTTCTCTCCAAATATAGCAACCATGCCTTCCCTTGCCATTTTCCGGCAACTCTAAATCTGTTTTGCGAAGAAGCTATCTTACCGCGCCTGGACATTTCGTAACAATACCTAGAGCTAAATAGCTATATTTCTCGAAAACACTTTCAGAAATTCTTTCTCTTTGTTATAAAGGGCTACAAAATTCAAAGAGTTTTATACAAGCACAATATCAGATTGCAAAGCTGTATTTAGCCCCTTTTTTTTTGCAGTATTAAATTCCACTCAAATAACTACATCAAAATGCAAATATGATCTGCATTTAAAAGTTGTTGTTTTCACTTGACAGCAATGATTTACCACTTGATGCCTTATCTCCGTATCTTTTTGAATAACCAAAACCGATGTATTCTGTCATCTGCAATTACAATTTTTTGGCTCTTGATGCCCATCATCGCATCCGTATGATCTTTTAAGGCTGTTTTTAAAACGAATATAAACGCACCCTACCTTACTGTCAAAGAAACAAAAAAATTATGGATCTTTTGTAAAATTCAAAATAAAATTAACATGTTTGAATTTGTAAAAGCAGCATTTTTTCCACTCTAAATTTAAACGAGGAGCCAAACATAGAATGTTGAGGTTCGTTGTTGTTACACAGATAGATTTATAAAATTTATTTTACCCAAACACTTAACGGTTCTGGAACTTTCCACAGAAATACTCGTACACCTCTTCCCGGTATCATAGAGTACAGTCAGTAATTGTACTTCAGACTATTAAGAACGTTAAACACAAAGAACTGCAAAGCGGATCTAAAAGGTGAAGCTCACACAGAGATCTCTCAGTACTCCGTTCTCAACACTGAAATAAACAACTAAGAAACTGATGTTCTCTCCGGTCTTATATAGTTTTCTCCGGCCGCCGAGAAATCTCTAGTACCTTCCACTTCTTGAAATCACTGGAAGGCATATGAGAGCCAGACACGGTTACAGTCACATATAGGGATCAATTACATTTATTCAATCACAATACCAGTTACAATTATGCAGGGACCGGACTATAATGTCACCAAACAGTCACTAAATTTGGCGACTATTGGCGATTTCTTGTCTAATTTTGCGCCAAAATCATCGCCAGTTTGAAGATAGCTCCCCAAATTCAGTGACATAGCCACTTAATTAATAGTTAAATAGATTTGTCTCTATAATCTTATTTTTCCATCAGAACTTCGTATCTTTCAAGCATTCCATCTTACGTTATACAAAAAATACTAACATTTCACATAGGATTTCACTAAAATTATTAACATGTATACGAAATTCGTAATAATATATTTAACTTGGTCATTTCTTTGTCGGGTAATGGATTCCACAGATTTCTACAGTCCAGCCATATTGGCCACATTATCACATCCTTGACCTTAAACATTCTGAATGTGAAGGCCATATTTTCTTTCTAATATATCAATTTTTTTTAAACCACTACCAGTTTTCTCTTTTGTTTCTGCAAAATCGATAAAGCTTTCTTTAGTAGTTACGGATTCGTTTTTTATGCACAAGTATTCTAGTCATATGGCACAATTGTGCATGATGGAAAGCATCTGGCGTGTGATCAGATTTCAAAGGAAAATATTTTGCTTTTTGGATTCTAGGAAGAATTTAAAAGTGAACGTTTTTGTTTGGAGAGATCTCATTCAATCTCGGTAATATTTTTCTAAATATAAGAAATATGTCTCCTAGATTTATCTCAATAAACAAAGAACAAAACAGTATCATGTACTTTTAAAAAACGTTTCAATGACAATTACTTATTTTGGAAACAAGAACACTTTTGTGAAAGATAAAAAGTAAAACATTTAATTTTACGCTGGCTAATAGCTAACGCCTGCACTTTATTTTTCTGTGAAAATCGTTTGGCGTGTATTGTCCTATAACGTAAAGTATCCTATACTTTAATGTGAGCTTCGATTTCATTATAGGAAATAGCAATAATTTCTTTCCACAATTAATGTATTAACAAATACGTAACAGTTTTTAATTTACACGAACTTCATGGAATTTCATTTGATATAAATCAAATGGCGTAATACTGAGTCAAACTAAACTTAATTTTTGTGTTGAATTCCATTCAGTTTTCCTAAAATGATCCTATCAATTTTCCATCCTTGCTTCGAATTTTACTAAGCGCAATGAATTTTATAACTCCTTCATATTACTTTCCTTCACCTTTAACTTAGATTAACAAATAATCCCTTTCAGTATTTTAAGAAAAACTTGCGAATTTCATTTTGAAAGATATTCCTGATAGAGGAATTCTTTTTAGCTATAAGGTATTTCTCCCGCCTTCTTCGCATGCCTTCGTGGTGTAGTGGTCAGCAAGCTTGACGCCTAATCGAGAGGTCCGCGGTTCGATTCCGAGCGAAGGTGTTGCTCATTTTGCAATGCCCCTGCTTTAAAAAAATACCTAATGTCTCTAAACTGTAGCCTGAACTAAAATGGTGGGGGATGATGATTCTCCACCACCAGGATTTGGCGACTGGGTCCCCCAAACCCCAGTCGCCCTTTAAAAGGGGAAATATATAAGGTATTTCAACCGCCATCTTCGCATGCGTTCGTGGTGTAGTGGTCAGCACGCTCGATGCGTAACCGAGAGATCCGTGGTTCGATTCCCGACGAGGGCGTTGCTCATTTTTCAATGTTCCTGCTTTAAAAAAATACCTAATGACTCAAATAGCAGCAACTAAATAATAAGTTATATGGTAAAATTAGGAGCATACGTTCACGTCCACAAATGGCCAAATAAGTAACATTACAGCTTATTCTAGTAGAGTTCATGATGAATGGGCTAGTTGCCTACAGTTTTGAGGCTCTTTCCACATGTAACAAGAATAAGAGACAGTGCGTTGAGAATATTCTCTATAAAAGCATACAGCCCCATGTGCCTTATTATAATCGATTAAATAATGAATCAGTCTTTAATATTCGCGTTCCCTTTACCAGTCGAATAAAATTTTTGTGGAGAAAGGGCTTATTAAAGCTTTAACAGAGCTTTATATGTCAGCTAACTCTAATTTACATATGACCAACAGAGCGGCTGCCAGATAGTATTTGTATAGGTTATCATTGTTCATCATATCCTTAAAATATTGTCACACTTTTAAAATTAGTAATATTTAATGATGCTTCATTAACTAGTTCACAGGTTTGTGAGCTTTCGCAACTGAGGAAGGTGGTTCTGTAATTCAACCATGGGAACTAGTCCCTCAAAATTTAAAAATACAACGCAGATTCTTGTTGTTTGACTTCTCCAATAATCACAGGGCTGGGACAAAAGAAGATTACATTATGATTCCACAGATCCTATTCAAAATTGTTAATAACCGTGATTAGTTCTGTTAGCGGAGATGATGTCCCGGATTCGTTTTTCAGCAGATATTTATGTCATTAACTAGAGCCCAGATGTAGTTGCCCACCACCATCTTCCCGACCGAGGCATGGGAGATAAACGCAACTGGTCACATTATCGTCAACTAAATTGAAAAAGGTAGTTTCATATAAGTCTTTATAGGATAAACAGAAATTATCCGAGTTTACTCTATGGCTCCAAATAATTCGTTTGATAAGAGCAGTTGTTTGCGGAGAGACGTTTTCATGATTCGATCGCAAGAGGCGGTTAAGCTATTTGAAAGCATACCAAGGAATACTGTCTTATATACACTCACTTCCAAAAGTTAAGCACGAAGATGTAAAATGCAAAAAAATCAACAAATACTGCTTTGATTGAAACAAAATTCGGCAGGAAAGTAGCATATATATTTATGCATAAAACAAAATCAATAATTTTATACAGAAATGAAAACAATATTAAATTTTTGTAAGTTATCAGATAATGACATACTGGAGACTTAAACAGAATTATGTATAAAGTGAAACAAAATAGCATAAAAGGAAAAACGGACATTGATAGGGTACGTACGAGATCCCCCCTCATCTGTATACAAAGTTTGCACCTTGTGACCATGCTTTCAATTAGGTGGTCAACCACTGCAGAATTAAGCAATCGTCACTCTTCTTGTAGAGCACTTTCCAGCTCGATAAGAGTGGCTGGAGGTGGGAAACGTGAAGATACAGCACGGCCGCGAGCATCCCAAAGATTTTAATGGGACTAAAGTCGGGAGAATATGCTGGCCACGCCATACGCGCAATCCCTTCATTCTCCAGGTAGTCATCGACGAAGTCAGCTCTATGGAGATCGTGTTATCGTTCATTAAAACAAAAGTAGGGCCAACTGCTGCAGCGTACAATCTCACAATAGGTTATAGGACTTCATCTGGATACCGGACAGCCGTCAAAGAACCCCGTTTAAAGATGTGCAGGTCTGTGCGGTATCCAAATGAAATCTCTGCCCACACCATAATGCTTCCGCCTCGGAATGCGTGGTGTTCGGTGATGTTTTAGGACTGATTGCGTGTTCGTTGTTCACGCCGTATCCTTATACGCTTGTCATCTGGCTCCAGAGCAAATCTTGACTCATCAGTAAACATGACATTGCCCCAGTCTGACACATTCCAATTGACATTTTTCCGGCACAACTGTAATCGTGCCCCTCTCGATTGGACGAATAGAGGAACACAAACTCGAGGTACCCGGGCGTACAGTCCACTAATATGTAATCTTCGGCGTACAGTAGCTGCTGATATCGCCTTACCAATGGACGCTGTAACCATAGACGTCACACGTGTGGAGGTCGCTCTGCGATTCTGCGTGGCTACAATAGCAATATATCGATCTTCCGCGGGGGTTGTAACCCTTGGGCGACCGGCTACGGGCCTTCGGACAACTGTCTGTCGAAAGCTTTAAACACCTTCTATAGGCATTTACAATCAACTTCTGTAACCCTTCATAAAGCTGGCTTCTTATAAGACTGCCTTTTTTGTATATTTCTTGATATGAAAGCGCGATTGGCTGTTACCTAACGTATTTGCATACTTCCATCTACTTCTGCAGAGAATTGCATCCTCTTCAATTATGATTGGCTTCCGGAAATTAGCATTTTCCTCTCCGTGCTTAACTTTTGGAAGTGAGTGTATTAAAGTTTGCTGTTGATAATTGTTATTTTAGCATCACTGATAGTTATTCGTTGCATCATCGAATTTGGTAGATTCCAAAAGATGATATAAACTTTACTATACTGAGTGGAAGATGAAACTACTCGATAAACAGATCACGAAAGAACTCACGAATCTCCAGGAAATAACGAGAAATTATCAAGAAAGAAAATCACGAGGAAATGACGAAAAGGAAAATAATTGCAAGGAAACAGAAAACGAATTACGTGGCAAAAGATGAATGTGACAGAAACGTGTCTGAATATCTGATAGAATTGTTCTAAACAGCTACATATCAGGCACAAAAATCTGAAGCCATACCAGAAAACTCTGTCTAAAGTTCTTTATTATCTAAAACTATCAACGAAGCTGCAGTCAGAACTAACGCACAGTTTGTTAATATTAACATAAAAGGCAACAGAGGAGTTACAAATAGTGGAAACCATAGCAAGAAACCATCGTTCCGATATGGCTTCCTGTATTTATCATCCTCATGTCTTACCGATCTTAGTGTAGCGTCAGCAAAGGAATCATTCAGCCTGTAAATTTAAAGGGTGAGAGTCAATTTATTTACATTTCTTAGAAGAAAATCTCTGAAATATTATCAGATCGCACAGAGTTGCTGCTGAAAAATACCATGCCTGCAGCTGAAATTAGCTGGCACTAACTGATCAGTAAATTACCGGTCTAATAATCCAAATAATAATCCGTTTGTCTTTATTTCGCGCAACATTTTGGTGTGGGAATTTTAATCAGCCTCTCCCTTTTTGCAAAGTTCCGTCAATTTGCGAGTCAATTGAATGTGCGATAAAATAAGAGACGGCAGGCAAAGCGACTCGAAGAGGAATTTTATTTTGCGAAAATGCTGTAAATGAATTTGGTTGGAACGACTCCACGTTCTCCAAAATATTGAATCGTTTACGGCTACAATTCAGCATGGGTATTTAAAATGTTGCTGCTTATTTAATTTTTTACAA
Source organism: Stegodyphus mimosarum (assembly GCA_000611955.2). Classification (NCBI taxonomy): domain Eukaryota; kingdom Metazoa; phylum Arthropoda; class Arachnida; order Araneae; family Eresidae; genus Stegodyphus; species Stegodyphus mimosarum. The sequence goes on from KK121026.1 coordinate 101,857, forward strand.
ATTTAAAATATTATTACCAAAACCTTTTATAAATTAAAAATATAAATAAAAACAATTAAGCACTTGTTTTTGTTTTTTGGTCAATATTTAGAGTTTACCTAAGTTCTCTTTCTAAATAATATTAGATATTTGTTCTGATATTTACGTGTTATGAAATGGAGTAGAATTCAACTTATTCAGACTTCCCATTTATGGTAAAAGTTTCTAGGAAAAATAAAACTAAATATATCGTTATTAATTTAATTAGATACTTTTAATTTTCTTTTGATTTACATTCATAGGTTATTAAACTCAAATAGAAACAAAAAGATCATCAAAGACTGGCTAAAAGTGGTTAAAATTGTATCATTCAAAAAGCCTGAAAATTTAAAATTTAGCCACCGTTAAAACATATCGAATAAATAGAATGTTTATTTATTTGTATGCATTAAATGCAATATTAATAATTAATACATTAATAAATAAAGAAGGCATATTTACTATAATAAATCTTAGATTTATGCGTACTTTTCACAGAAAATTAAATTGAAAATTACAATTAGTTTGAATTTAAGTTTTTTTTTTCGTTGCTTGGAATGCGTCACTTACGAAGTAAAATTTAAAACTTTCTTGGCCGGATACGATTTGTTTCCACGATAACTTCGAGAAGCGAGAAACGGAAAAATAATTATTTTAAACTGCTGTTACATAAGGTGTTTTGGAAAGATTGTATGACTATATCCGTTAAATGGTTGGTAGTAAATTAAGAAATTAATCAAAGGAAATAAATCATCATCATCATCATCATGACAGTTTTGCTCATTTTAGTAAAATTATATGAAACATAAATTTTCATATGCGTGTTGTGAACTTATTTAATCAGTGTAACCATCTTTGTGTAACCACCTTTGAACCCCACAAACACTAAGAAGCAAATAATCGCTTAAGTGTGTTAACAGGGAAGTTGTCAGGTCTTGGTGTGTTCGGTGCATATTCTTGGTAAACATCTTCGTGAACTCTTTAAATCCTGATCTGGAACAGGGAGCTGAATGCAGCTATGTTCTGTGGTAGAATATTGTGATTAAGTGGTAGAAGAACTGCACTTTAAAGGGATTTAAAATCCTCTTTTTATTAAATCACAATTATTTACAACCACTTCCCGACTCGGGAGGGATACAGAAAGTAGAGACCGCACTTGGGTCTAAAATGAACAATCAAATAAATTTAAACTAAAACTAATTAGAAATGAAAAAGTCGTTGCTCACAGAGCTATAACGCGAGGTTGGCCTCTAAACTAAATGGTGCGTAGCAAGATTTAACTGATACTGACGCACTTGGAGTTACTTAAATAAGTAATCGCGTAAAAGCGCTACGGCTTAGAATTTAAATACTGAAAGGTTTCTACCCTTCGTTTAAATACTTCTTGGCTCCACTTCAAATTAGCATAAAGCTGAAACGCGCGCTTATTCTAAAGGGAAGTTGAAATGAGAAGGGATAGAAAGATTTAAATTAAAATAAAACTTTGTTAGTTTAACTAAAACCTTACAAAGTAAGACTTAAGAAGGTTAACTACCCTTTATTTCGCAGAATAAATAAAATCAGTTCCTAACTCGGAACGTACAGCAAAGCCTCCACTTGGGCTTGAACTTAAATTAATATGAAATTTAACTTAACTAAGCTTAACTAAAGCTGACTGAAGATATAGCCGAAGCTATCAAGATTCTAAGTATTGACCCCTAAATCTTAATTTAAGTCGAAGAAGCCAAACAAGGGCCTAAAGTATGGCCGAGCGTAGCAATAGCTAAGAGAGACCTAGCCAAAAGGCAAACGCGCGTTAGTCAGAAACTCAGACTCTCTCTCTCGAAGTCGGTGAAACATCGACTTAAATAGCACTCTTTACTCATTTGCATTTACTGCGTTTCTGAAATTACATTCAGGTAGGAAATTGTAAGCTGAAACTAGAAAGATAGGACAGGTGCATAAACTTAAAACATCTTAATAAAATTAGGATAAACCTTACAGTGTCATAGAAAAATAGCGAAAAGAAAAATGTTATTAAACTTATAAATGTATTTATTTTATTGTTAAATTTGTAAAATTTATTTCGGCTGTCTAAACAAATGCAGTAGTTTTGTTATAATGTTCTTTCTACGAGAATTTCTCTTCTGGTTTGCAAATTTTGGGCCTTTGTATTCCTGGTCTTTATTGCTAACTATCAAACTTCTCCTTTAAATAAAAAACAATACGTTTCTGAAATGTTAATAATTGAACTGAAAATCATTGATAATCAAATTCTCTAGCTGCATAGAAAATCAAAATCTTCTGGTATCGAGCGTGTGAAATTTAAAATTGCCAAATAAAATATCAGGTAGTCTGGTAGGATTCAGATTTCGCACTAAAAGGCTTTTTAAGGTTTTTTATACTGTCGTTGAACTCGCAGTTTATCTGCGTGCTCTTAGGCTCACTCTTCCCTCCCCCGATATGACTTTTTTTGCCTTTTTAACTTATTAATAAACGTCATTTTTATATATTTACACCACATAAAACTATACAGTAAAGTCACGAAATTTAAAAAAAAACTTTAGAATTCTTAATTCAATATTACGCCTTGCATATTTTAACCCAGTAGGGTTATTATTTTCGAACCTAATTTTATTGTCTGTTTCACTTTTCAAATGTTGCCGCTGGCGTAGTCAACAGCCTAAAATAACTACTGTAAAAAATAAAATTTACGTAATGCTTTTAATTTAATCCAGCCAGTATTATTTCATGGATCCAGTTAGAAATTAATAAAGGAGATAAATGCTCTTAAATCGCAGTTAGTTAATCAATAACAAGCAGATAAAATTTAAAAGAAAAGTTCTTGTTTCACCCAAGGGCATCAAACTGGCGCTTAGAAATTTTAAATTTATTTATATCGGATATTTTAGAATTCCTAATGATAGTTAAATTTGCTATACACTTTTTATATTCACTATATTCTTTCTTTAAAAATAATATACGACGATAACACTTGACGGCAACATCCTTTTATTCGGGTTATCAGGACTGAGTGTTCTGTGCATACTCTTTGCAAACATGGTGAAATACTTACAAGGGTTCTTCTTCTCAAGTCCTGAACTGGAACAGGGAGCGGAAAATGCGCTATGTTCTGGTGTAACTATTGTGCTGGAGAATAACTGCACGTGAAAGGGATTTGAAATCCTCTTTTATTAAATCACTATTATTTACACACTTCCCAACTCGGGAGAGATACAGAAAGTAAAAGACCGCACTTGGGCCTAACTTAACAATCAAATAAATTTGAACTAATTCTAAATAGAAATTAAAGTAAACTTTGCTTCGCAGAGCACTTCGCGGAGTTTGGCCTCTAACTGAAAGGGTGCGTAGCAAGATATACTAATACTACCGCACTTCAATTTATTTAAATATGCAATCACCTCGTAAGCACTATGGCTTATAAATTTAGCTGCTAGCTGGTCAGGCTAACGTCGAGCAGAGTGACCGTGATCTGAGACTAAAGCTCTCTCACACTGAGAGGTTTCTACCTCTGGTTTAAATAGTACTTCGCTGTACTTCAAATTAGCATAAGCTGAAAACGCGCGCTTCTTCTGACGGGAAGTTGAAACAGAGAGGAGATAGAAAGATTTAAATTAAAATAAAACTTGATTAGTTTAACTAAAACCTTACAGGGTCACCACACATTTTGTTTTATATTCCCTATACATTTCTTTAAAGACAATTAAATATCTTACTTTCCGCCAACGGAAAGCAAACTGGTGTTTGGAACTTAAAATTATTGTATATCGGATACTTTAGAATTCCGGACAAAGTGTTAGATGTTGCCACACAGTATTTTATATTGGCTATATTCTTTGAAACAATACATGGTGACCACACTTGGTGGCAACGTCCTTTTATTTGTGTTGCCATACGATTTTTTTAATATTCATTTATACTCTTTCTTTAAAAAGAATGTAAAGAGATAATAGTTGATGGTAACATTCTTTTATTTGTTTTACCATGTATTTTTTTAATATTCGCTGTACCATAGAGATCACATTTAGAGACAACAGTTCTTTTATTTGTGCTGCTATACTTTTTGTGATATTCGCTTATACCATTTCTTTAAAAATAACAGACATAGATAACATTTGGTGGCACCATCTTTTTATTTGTGTTGCCATATATTTTTTATATTCTCTATATTATTTCTTTAAAATATTACCGGCAATTACGTTTGATGGCAACACCTGAAAAGTGATACGAACAAAAAATGAGGTATGAGACTAATAGCACCTCTTGTGCTCAAAAGTGGAAAAGAAGCGTAATCAATAAAGCATTTCTCTGAAATTTATAAACTATTTAGCAGCCAAGCTTAAATGCATTTAGATGAAAACAGGCAAGGTAAAAAAGTTACTCATTTAAATTATATGTTGGTAAAATGCAGACGATATCTTAACGGAAGTAAATAAAATATTTACTTCTATATTTAATAATTTTTCGTTTTTCCAGGTTTTCGGTTGGCAGCATCCGTGCTTAAAGATTGCTCGAATTATGAGCAAAGCTGTTCAGCTTTTGACTATATGAGGATGATAGCATCTACATGGAGGTAGTTTCTACTAAGGAAAGCTGTGTCAAGTGGCCGCTCTTTTTACAGATTACTCGTTAAATACTTTAGAATATTAGCGAAATCGCGTAGAAGAATTGGATATTCAAATTTTGAACTCTAAAGCAGCTTTGAAACTACTCAAAACTCTCTATCCCTCTATCCGCTACAATGAGATTGGATGACTTCTCAAGATGATCAAAGATTTGGAAAAAGAAGCCAATGATTTGTGGGGTAAGTACAATCTATCTTGCTCCTTAAAGAATCCAGATTACACCAACAATAAAATTAACGACCCTAAAAGTAAATGCACAATTATGTATTAGTTAATGATAAAAATGTTAGGCTAGATACTGATGGATTTCAAATCCCAATTTAAACTACCAGACAGATTAAAATACGTAAAATACCCACACCCATCAAAATGGAAGATCAGTTTAACTTATTAGATGGTAACATAAATGAAATTCCAGAGGTTCAGATCATGCAGATCGTGCAGCAACCTATGCTAGCCCGCTTCTGGCTGTCCCTCCCATTATGGCTCATCCGGTAGGATTTACATATGAGGAATTTTTGCAAAAATTAGCGAAAAGTGCAGATGCAAAGTTTCTGGGAAAACTGAATGATAGATTCTTAAGCTTTCCAACAAATACGGAAAATGATCACCGGACGCTAAGTGCATTTCTAAGAGACCTCAATATCGAGCATTGCGTTATTAATATAATATATGCCAGCCCAATTAAAGTGGTGTAAGATAGCCGTCCATCAAATACAAACAAGGATAATATCATTGCACCACTTAACGAAAGAGGATTCTCCATTGATAAACTGGCTCAACTCACTCGAAGAAGCAAGACTCCCATTTCCTTATTTCTGGCTCACGTAATTAGGAACGAAAATGTCACAAAAATTTGTGAATTGAAAAATCTCTTGCTTTTTTCTTTAACGTGTTGAAAATATGTCTCAAAGAACCAAGTGCTGCAATGCCATAATTGTCAACCGTGGCACTATTCTTCCGATAATTGTTTCTTCTCTGCACGTTAAGTGAAGTGTTCGCTAGATCGCAAAATGACTAACTGTCCTTAGAAAGACAGAACTGATGAACCGAGATGCAGTAACTGCCTTGGTTATCACGTCGCCTCATACCATGGATGTCATAAGTTTCGCAAGAATAAACCTAAGCTCATCAAAACAGAAAATTAAACCATTTCCAATGCAGAGATGGCCAAGAAACAGGCTACAATCTAACCCAGTCGAAACTCCCCCCCCCGCTGCATTCAGCAGTTTGTTAAACGATACTTCGGTTAATAATCTCAAAACGGAAAAGAGCAATGCTGGAAAGCATACTTTTAATTTAATGGAAAGCATCAAACTTAATAATTCCTAAGTCTCTCAAAATACATCTCAGAATTGAAGGAAATCCTTGAAAAAATCAGATCTTATCTATAAATAAATTGCTTAAAACCTACATACTTAAATTTAAAGCACTTACAATCCGGTAGATAAAATGCACATGTTTATCGAAATAATTAGCAAAATTAATAACTATATACCAGAGTAGTTTTACCACTTACAATTCTTAATTCTATTACATTATTCCCCATCTATAATTTATATTTTTCTTTTTCTTCCCTTGATAATAATCAGTAGCTCCTTATTTTCTTCTTGTTAATTTCTTAATTTATTTTCTTAAACTTGCTTTCCCCCATATTACTTTTTCTGTCAGTTTTCAAAATTATGTAGAGTGTTCTGAAGAAGTCCCTTCCCTCAAGCAGTGCCTAACATGCTTGAAATTGCATTCCTTTCTCAGCTTTCTCACTAACTCCTTGCTTTCCCGTTATCGGTAGCCATGCCCTCGACATCTCTTCGCCCACAGCATCGTATGTTTGCTCATAAGAATAGCACAAGACGCCATACGACTTACTTGCTGCTCAGATGAAACCCACCATGTTCTCTTCGAAATGTTCTCTACTATCGTTCCATGACAGACGTTTTTGCTCCAAATTAAAACTGCTGTTTCGACTACCGTTACATTCACTTGGATTTTCTGCGTAACTAACTTATATTTCTAAAGATCTCTGACCGCTCATTTGAACATCATGAGATTACGCCTCGTTCTTCTCTCCCTTCTGTAACTTCACAATGATAGTCATAATAAAGTTATGGGCTGCATTTATCCGTCGTTCCAATCAGGATGGGCTTACGTCCAGGAGACTGTTACAAATGATCCCGCTCACCTAAGTATTATCATTTTTCCATAAATTCTGTTCTTAAAAATTTTACTACAGTTACAATTTTATAAAAATTCTTAGTTTGAGGTTTTTTAAACTTAATATTTAAATTGTTAGCTCAAATTGATTTCAGGTTTTTAAATTTTATATAAAATAAATCAGAAAGAATAATAAATCAAAATGAAAAGAATCTAAACAGAGCAAACGGGATCATGCTCAGACTTGGCAAGATTACTGCTTTTAACCTGGCGCCAAGTTTGAAATTATCTTAGGCGAAATTGAAATCATCGCCAAATATTTTTAATATTTTAATTTACATATATCTCTTAAACGTTTTAGTAAATGTTCCAGTTTTTCGGAAATATAGGCAAAAATATTTATAGGAAGATGGGGTGAAAATTTTTATAGGTTATAATTAAAAAGGTTTTCGAAAAGTTCATAAAAATTGTATAGAATATTTTTTAATAATTCGGGGAAAATAGCAAAATTTTACGCGGATGAAACTTAATTCTGAGAGAAAAAAAACAAATAAGATTCACTTTGAAACACGATAATATTACGTATGCACCAAATTCAATCAATATTAAGAAGGTAAAGTTTTGAGTTCCTAATTTTTAAAAAACTCTTCATACGACTTGTAGAAAACTTGGCACTTTGGCATAATTTGAGGCGTAAAATGCATCTATGTGGGAAACTCGGCTCGACAATTTAGGAAAAGTCTGATTATTGTACTAAAATACGTATGTTGAAACAATTCTATTTACCACTGTAATATATAATCTGTGTCGCGCTTTTAGGATATGAAAAGTTCTAGTTGAACTTTGTCGACTGTCAAAATAGAATGAATGTTATAGAACTGTCTCTGATTTCCCTTTTTGACCCATTTATAACATATTTATTTAAATCAAGCCTGCAAACTACTTAGATCTTATCGTTTGGCTTGTGCATGATTTGCTGCTGAAGTTCACACAGCTGGTTCTGTGGAGTGGAACAAACGCAACTTTTAGATTAGAAGGTTTCCGATGATGATTTCTTATAGAAGTTCTTAAAGAAGGCTAGTAAGGGGAAAATAATATCTGATTATTTATAATGAAGGTCTGATGTTTTCCTTAATTTTACCTGTACGTGACTCAGAAAATTAATTTCTCTCTTAAAATACACCTTAAAATATATTTGTCTCATAAAATCTATACTTTGTTTACAGATATGATCGCCTATAAATTAGAATTATTCCGTTATTTTAGTAATATAAAACTAAAGTGAAGGAAATTTTACAGAATGGAATTCTACTTACATACTGGTTCACTTTGAGTTGCAATTCTTGAAAGCTGTCGTCATGTAAACTTTCTGAAAAATGAAAATTTTTCTTTTCAAACCTAATTGTAAACAAAATTATGTTTTAATGATGCAGTATTAGCTTTTTAACAAACCTATAAGTCGAAGCAGTCGCACAGCTCTGGATGGGTCTTCCTCGTCCTCGCAACTCCTGGAATGAAACAAATCAGAACGATCAGTATCAGTGCGCCATTCAGTCGGAGAATATTTTAATAGTACTTTAAATGATAAGCATTTAAAGTAACTTTTAAATTGGGTTACGTAAATACTAAGACAAATAAAAATCACATTAAATAGTTGCTATTTGAATGTATTTTAATAATATTAGGTATAATCTGCTTGACGCAGTTCCTCATTCCGGATGATATAAAGTTAGCAATAACCGACTGTTATGCTTTTCGTTTCGGTAACAAATCTCAGAAATACGTGGACAACTGTGACTGCATAATTCTTTGCGGTACACGGAATAAGGCACAGGTGTTTGTTTATATTTATCTAAATCTTTGCATGAATAGTAAACGAAAAAAAGATAGGCTAGAATTGGGCCACCCCAAAAGGAAGTAAGATATTATAACTAGCAGAATCATAATGCGTTGCCGTCTTAGATGCCAGAGCTTTGCATAATGACCATAGAAGCTCACCTGGCTTCTTGTATCATTATTCAGGAAGCCATTTCAGTGACTATATCCCGGAGCAATAACAATGTATAACCATACAGTAACTCTCATCTTTTCTTTTCACGTAAATTTGTTATTTGGTAGTAAATAATAATATTTGGTAGTAATTTCATAAATTCGTTTCGTGATTTTTACTGCCTTGTACGAAGTAAAGGAAGTATTGTAATCGCGAAAAGTTTCGGGTATCATATTTCGACGAAAATATCCGTTTTGACCGCTCTCTGATCCACCTGAAAGGTGATTTTGCATGACATCTGTACTGTATTCATCTGTATGGATAGAATAACACTCTTTTTCCCAAAAAGCATTGTAAACTGGATTCAGAAGAGATTTTTTTGTGACGTCTTATGTACGTATCTCGCGAAACTCAAAATCTAGCAGCTTCAGAACGCTGAAATTTGTATATGGAACAGCTATAACACATAGTTATGCACCCCCCTCTTCGACTGCAATCGGCCGCACCAAACGTATGTACATACATATATATACTATATACCGACTTTGTTACTCGGTTCGATGAACTCAGTTGTTTTACTCTTATACGTTGGAAAATTTATACAGTCTCCGTAGCAGGATAAATGAAAAATGAGCAACGCCTTCGCCGAGACTCGAACCATGGACCGCTAGAATACACGCGCAGCGTTTTGACCACTATACCACGAAGACATGCGAAGAAGGCGGGAGAAATACCTTATAAACAGCCCCCTTTTAAAGAGCGACTGGGGTTTTGGGGACCCAATCGCCAAATCCTGCTGGTGGAGAATCATCATCCACTACCCTTTTTAGTTCGGGCCCTACTTTGGAGTCATTAAGGTTTTTTGGAAGCAGAAGTCATTAAAAATGAGCAATACCCTAGCCGGGATTCGAACCACGAACCTCTCGAATACGCGTCGAGCGTGCTGACTATTACACCACGAAGGCATATCAAGAAGGCGGGAGAAATACCTTATAAATTATGTATTTTTTGTTTTAAGAGTGACTGAATTATCTTGTTCTTATGTTCCGGTTAAGGTTTTTACCCCAAAGAATTTTGGCATTTTGCTTTGAATCACTATAAACGGCGTATCACTTGTTACCACCAAATATTATCGCCCCGTGTTGTATTTGAAGAAATTAAATAATGAAGAATCCGTATGAATGAATGTATGTTTCTCGCACTGTGATAAAACAACGGTACCTAGAGCCATCCAGTTTTGAATAACGTAATCTTCCACCAACTATAAACATCTGGAAGCCTTATTTGGAATTTATTATTTGTTTTAGTATCGATTTCATATTTTGTAACACTTTAACTAATTCTTGATTAACAAACTCAACGATTTAAAAGCGAGCACTGGCAACACTGTACGGAAGAAAAAACATATTTATCTGCAGCTCGCAAGACTGCGTATCGGAAATTGTAAAGATATGCTCATTTTAAAATTATTTCACGATATTACTGTTGAATTGAATTTTATGGTTTAAGTACAAAGAACATGATATTTAATAAGTAAAGGTAACACAAAAAACGTTAAAAAAAGCCTCCCTTTGGGCGTAATGTAAAATCTGAAAGACTTTGTTTTTAAATGTCTTTAGTTAATCTGAATGCAATACTTATAGATTTTTCAACAATTTAAAAGCTTTTTAAGTGTTGCTAAGCTTAAAGCAGCTGCCATTTGTTTACATTTGAAAATCTTAGTAGAATAGTAAATTGATCCACCGACTTCAGTGTATTTTTGCCGAGTAGAACCAAAAGTGAACTTTTAATTTTGTGCACTGAAAATTGTTCTTCAGCGAGCAAGAAAAGCACTTCTTGCTCGCTGGTCAAATTGCTTGTTTTTGTTTACAACCTCTAAGCGTAGTTGTAAAAATTTGTTTTTTTTTATTTGTTTTTAACCGTATTTGGTGTTTTATGTTTTCCTGTATTTTACAATTTTTAATAAAGGTGTTTTGAGTTTTTATGTATTTTTACCTTGCTGTGAAGTGAGAAATGAATTAAGTGTATGAGAAATATATCTGTAATGAAATTTCAGGAAATGCAGCAAAATGTGTGTATATGTTAATAGGCCGTACAAGGAAGTCATGTGGTGTCCACATAGGGCTTTTTTTGCCAAAATATTATGATTTTCATTTAAAATGGTGAAAACTACACTGGTATGCAAAACTTAAGCAACAATGTAAAAACTTAGCAGATAGCCATGAAATTGCAGAAAAGGAGATCTGGAGATCAGTACAATTAACACGTAAGTAAGTAGAAACGTCATGCGCATGCAGATATCAGGAACGAAACATCAGAGGCCACGTGAGCGTACACAAAACGGGTGATGTTGGCGCGTGCAGCTCAACAGTAGAATAAAAGGAAGGACGGAGACACAATTCAACGTATTCGCTGCAAGTGCCAGTGAGTCAGTTCGTGAAATATGGCTAGAAGAAATAACCTGGAGGACTTCACACGTGGAAGAATGATCGGAAAGCTGGAGGAGGGGCGTACTGTCACCAGTGTAGCTGCAGAGTTCGGAATCAACAAAAGTGCGCTTGGAATGCGTTCCAAACCACAGGTACAGCTGTTAGAAAGGTTGGTGGTTACCGCCTGAGGAGACATCTGTAGGGGATGACCGATATATCGTCCTGCAGGCGAAAAGAGGCCGACAGCAGTCAGCAATCGCCATTGCTCAGCAACTCTGTACAGCAACGGGGTGACAAGTGTCGCAGTTTACTGTGGCCAGACGCCTTCACAAAGGGGGCCTATTCGCCCGCCGTCCGGAACGCTGCCTCCCGTTGAAAGTTGGCCACCGACGCCACCGTTTATAGTGGTGCAGAGAGCACAAAAACTGGGCAATTGATCAATGGAGTCTTGTCCTCTTTACGGATGAGAGTCAGTTCAGTACCAGAAGCGATTCTCAACGCGTTTTGATTTGGAGAGAGGTCGGGACCCAGTTTTATCCCAGTAACATCAAGGAAAGACACCGTAACGGTGGTCCTGGAGTTCTTGTCTGGGGAGGCATTATGCTGAACGGGCGAACTGAGCTCCACGTTTTCGACAGAGGGTTTGTAACCGGGGATCGCTATCGTGAGGAGGTACTCCTTCCCCATGTGCTTCTGCTGCGAGGTGCCATTGGCCCAGACTTATTTTTTGTGAATGACAATGCACGGCCACATCGGACTCTCGCTGTTGAGGAGCTACTGAAAAGCGAAGATATCACTCGAATGGATTGGCCAGCGTACTCCCCAGATTTAAATCCCATCGAACATGTGTGGGATGCTTTGGGGAGACGCAGTGCAGCACGCTTACATCCTCCGGAGAACACCCAACAACTCAAACAGATGCTGATTGAGGAATGGGCACTCCTACCGCAAGAAATGTTGCACCAGCTGGTTCTGAGTATGAGGAGACGGTGCGAAGCAACCATTGCAGTGAGGGAAGGGCATATTCCATATTAAGGAACATTTGCTTGTTGCTCTTCCTCTTGGATAGACAATTATGAGTCACGATACTATGCGTTCAATAAAGCTTGTTTTTGTTTGATTCCATACCGTATGCATTGTATTTCTTTTTCAGCTCCGATGCTTTCGTCATCCTTTACGTACATAATACTCTCCTTCATTTCGGCATTTCATGTCTCTCAGTTGATTTCTCGTGGAGTTATGGCAAAAAACCTTGCTGTTGCTTAAGTTTTGCACACCAGTGTATAAGAATTCATATTACTTTGTAATCTAGTACGAGTTAATCTAATTTTATTCAGGGAGTTGAAGCTTACAATGAGCCGTTAAAGGAATTCCGAAAAATCACTTAAGGGGATCTGGTACCTTTCAAATGATATTTTTTATTTAAGAATTTTCATCTGTTTTCTATATGTAATAGTAAGTGATTTTATAAGACAAAATGATTTTAAGCTGAAAATTTTTTTTGCTAGTAATTTTTTGTTTAATTTAAATTTTTGAAGAAAAATTTAAGAAATAAAAATTCTTTCTTCTCTCACAATTTTGAATGTTTTTGACCCAACTTTTTATGTTTATAATTTTGAGGATCGATTTTGCGATTAATGAACTAGTTTCGAATAAAAAAAGTAAAAAGCACATTTTAAAAACTTTAAAAAAAACAGCTGATTTCAATCATACTTTCACTTCCAATCATTTTTCTTTTCACTATTTTGCAAAACGCATCCATGTTTCTATTAAGAATATAATTTTAAACAAGCAGTAAAAATATTAAATAATTTAGTCTATATCTGTGGAAGTTTTAGGACTTTAAGTAAGAGAATATACTGAAAAAAATGAAAACTAAGAAAACGCAGTTTAAAGAACGTAAACTGTCTAAATGGTCATTAAATCATTTCAAAAATCATTTCTTAAAAATTTTATTGCTGAATTTCAATATATATGCATATAAAATAAAACCTAGTAATGTTTAATTGGTTACTATAAGCATAAATTACAAGCTTTTGTTTAAAACCTCATCTAGCTAGAAATCTTGAAACAAAATTCTAAAATACAAGTAAAATTTTAATTTACCTGTTTTTGTTCTTTAATACACGTTCAAAACAATTTCAATACATGAATTAATTACAATATATTTTCTAAAACACTTATAAAATCAATGTTAATAATAATTATTTGTCGTTTCATCCATTTTTTTGAAAAGCAAAATTTGCAATTTTAGCAATCATAAAACAATGTATTTAAGCCCATTCAGCAGCATATGGGATTTCTTGTCTTCTTTTAGCCATTTTTCTTCTCATATAAATTGCATTTTAAAATAATTTAGGTGTATTTTAATTAATTAAAGAGTTTAATGTTTGTTCCAGCACTATTTTAATAATGCTACAATCAGGAAACTGATCACTTTCATTACACCACTTCTTTCTGTTCGAGTCTTATCACAAATAATTAAAATTTTTGAAAACGCTTAGCAAAGTTGACTGATAATACACATAAATATTTGCTGTGCT
>KK121026.1:115643-200266 GCA_000611955.2 Stegodyphus mimosarum
CCTTGCCATTTTATAGGTGAAGAAATTTTTTTCCCAGCTTCATGTTGTATTTAAATAAATCAGTTTATAAACATAAACAGTGGGTTCTGATACCTGAAATAATATTTAATTACCCTCTTTTTCATTTACACTGATTTTCGATAACTTACTGAAAAAAATTAAGAAGTAAAAAAAAATAAAACTGAGGAGGCGTAGCATTTAAAGGGCTGTCAAAATGTTTAAAAGCATTTTATACCATCTATTACCATCAGATCATTTCAAAATTTCTCTTCAGTGTAGTAAAGATATTAAGGTATCTTTCTAGCAAAAAATTAAAAATCGGTAATTTCATCGATTTTTGAGTACTGAGTCCCCTTAACATATTGTTATCAAATTATATAAATAATTTAAAATATTTGTATTAACTGTACATTTTCTGATAAAATTTTCTGATAAAAAACATTACAAGAATGACTAATTTTAAAAATCATATGAACCTGGATAATGTGTACTTACTAAATAAATCAATGAAATTTGGAAGAAATGGCTTAACATTTTTATGCTTAATTCAAGTCACTAAAATTTAAGGAAAATAGAAAGCTTCTACCTGAACACACTGTAAAATAAATTTTCATAGTATACTAATTCCATCTCATACAAAAATATCAAATTTCATGCTAGACTACTCTTTTAAGGAAGAAAAAGAAAATGCATGACTAGATAAAAGAATAGCTGCAGAAATTGTTTAAGACAACGCTCGCTCTTTATTTTCAATTTTTCCCTCAAAGAAAAATGGCAAATTCGAATGCTTTCTGACAAGCGTAGATGAAAGTTTTTGATGATTATATACCACATGCATTAGTTTTGAAAAACTCAGTATAATGTAAGAGCGATAGCTTTTCTGAAAGCAACGATTATTTTTGTCATTTATCTGGCCAAAGTAAAGAACATATATTTTTCAAACAATCTAAAAATAAACGTTTTTACATTTATTTGCAGTGAATAGATGACAATAAAATAGATTCGTTTGTCTTAAAAATAAATCAAAACTGAGTAGTAAAAAAGAAAAGCGATAGCTGAAAATGAAATTAAGCAAATAAATATTTAACAATTAAGTTTTCGGTAGTAAGTTATTCATATAGAAATTCAAAATAATTTGCTGAAAATTCTTTGGTATAAAGAGATATTACTTCATTGTTAAATGTGACAAATGTATTTTTTAAGCTAGGCTTTTTCTCTTTTTCTTTTACCTCTCTCTAAATTCAAGGCAATAAAAAGGTAATTTTTTTATGTTTATACAGCCTGAGTTTCCAAATGCTATCTTAACACCATTTAGACTTGAATTTTGTATTGATGGACATATTTCAGCCTTTTAAATTTCTTGGACTGAAATTAATAAACCAAAATGATTTTTCCTAGTAGCTTAACAGCGGACAATAATCAGATTTAATAACTGAAATAACCCATTTCTCTTATTGCGATGCCTTTTCTTATTTGTATAATATAAATGTTAGACAATAAACGAAACCACCAGTAGCAGAGCGAAAAATTTCACGAAACGCAGATAGTTAATCCAAGACTAAACTCCTATAATCTATATCTGTTTTTGGTGTCCTTTTTCTATGAGAGAGATGATGATATCTTAAGCGGTATAACATTACAGAAGCAATAGGTGTTCATAAGTTTTCTTTGGAAAGAACGCTAATAAAAACATACTGGCTGTGTAAGCAAGCTTTACTCACTTTCCTCCCAATCTACTATTTTTGGGAAGTAATCCAACAAAACTGGTAGACCAGCAATTATATGTGTAAAAGCCATAATCATAGCACACAAACAGCTTTTAGTAACTTACTTAAAAAATGCTTCCAGAATCACGGAGCTTTTCAGCGCTTTGTCATTGTAAATCAGTCTTTAATTTCAACCAACTTATTAATTTGACGTTGATGGCATATTCAAAGTAACTCAATTAAAAGGCAAGAAATTGGTAATTTTCTTTCCTGATGGGCCTTGGCCTTGAAGATTCGCGAAAATGTACAATGTATAAATACGAGTTGGACAGCAAGGAAGTTAGCTGTTACATGACTTCCCATTTACATTGGATTGACGACCGGCTATGTTAGCAATATGACGTACTTACAATTGTGTGCTCTTCAAAGTAGGGCTGTTTGCGAACCGTGTATTTTTAGTGTTAAGCATAGTGCTTAAGATTGCGTTTCTACAGTGATTATGGCTCACTGCCGTAAGTCGATAGACTTGGATGAATCTTAATTTTTGGATCGGATTTGCCAATGTAATCGGCTGCCGCCATTTTGAGGAAAACTCGCATCCCAGATAACCAATTACATAATTTGTTGAAGGACCCATATTTGGATCTGGATATAAATCTTGAAAGCCTTCGCAAGAATGTTTCAAGTTGGTTGCTCAGCAGAGTTTGGTAACAATGTGAAGAAACAAAATGATTCACCACTATCTTTACTACCTACCAAGAAACTTGTGCATATAATGGATTTTAAGGAAACCGAAGATAACGTGCATATAATTGATCACGTGTAAACTATGGAGGAATGCTGGACTGAACTCAACAGAATTGCCTTACTCTCGGAGACCAGTACACACACACACACACACACAGACCTGAGATCCCTGAGAATACATTTTCCAAGACCTGAAGTAAGAGAAACTGGAAAGTGAATCGCCAATAGTAGAAATGTCCATAGCAGCAGTATTATAATAGCAGTTACCGCCGATATTATGCCCGCGATAGGAAGACTGTTAATAGCAGTTACAGGTATTAGTCAACAAAAACGTCATACAGAACTGCCAAGAAGTTGTCCTTTCAGACAACATTAAATTATCTTCAAGATTAGCGCAGTTAGAGCAATGGCTATGTACTGTCTGCAGAAATATACAGTACAATATTTTCCGCCCCAGAAGGAAAACGCTTATAAAAGTCGTTCTAGTTAAACCGATAAAAGTCGTTGGATGTCGATTTTACTGAAAAAAATATTTTGAAGTGAACTGCAGCCAATGAATTCCAATTGAGAAGATGTATAGTTCTCCCGCAAAGTTAATGATTTCTTGAAAGACTCCAGTTTCCTTTACACAATGTCGAAAAAAACGACAAGTGGACTTAGAGATCTTGTAGGTTTTTAAATTTTAAGTGCAATATGAAAATAATTGTAAAGATATCTCATTTAGAAGGCACGATATGGGTAATTACTTTCCTAACGTGTCTTGGCAACAATTTCTGTTGCTGAGTTGGTGATATTTGGCAATTTCGCGACAACTTGGGACTTTCTAGAAGATTGGAGCAAACACATCTCCGAAGCCCTAAGACCAAATCTAGACATTTTCATAACTCATTTTAAAATTTGCCATGCGTACCGGACAGTTTCTATGAGTTCTTTACAAGCATTAGCAGCAAGTCTATCCCCATTAGACCTAATCGTAAAACGACAAGCAACTACGACTCGACTCCAGCAAATTATTGCCTTGTGGCAACGCACCTATGTTCTTAGCAATTTCGACCATCATGACACTGAAACTCCATGTAACCTCGGACTCATCGATATTAACTGTTGGTTTAGCTGCAAGCCTCTTATATGTGTATTCCCTCATACAAGTGTAGTTCTTAACTTAAAGGGTTTATATTTTTACCGGTGCATTTTGATGTTAGAAGTTAGAACTAATCAAAGTAATATACATACAACATTTATTTTCCTCTTTAGAGTAATAAAATGGCTTCATTACAACTACATAGTCACGAGCTCACAACTCGGATAAATAATAACTGGTGTTGCCAGATTCGACAGTAAATGATATATAATAACGTGAAATCTAATAGAATAAATATTAAAAATACACAAATAAACAATAATGAAGTTTTACGTAGTTTAAAATATATGTAACCGTCACATTTTGCGATGTTGAAAGAACTCGCCAATCTTTCACCAAAAACTGTAAGGTTATCGAAGAACGGAGGAGTCGCCACAGTACCCCCCTCCCAGTGTCAACTGGAGGAGGACTGCCGACGATCAGGTTGACACGTACCTTTGCGGAAAGTGCACACGACGACCAGAGCGGGTAGTTTGGGTTGTAGGAATGTCTGCTTGATTGTCGGTGTCCATTTTGTCCAGCAGCAGGAAAGCAGGTTTAACTCTATCAATGGACACACTAATGTCCTTGCCTTGTTGCGCGCAGGGTAATCAGCTTCTCAGTCAGTTTAACCACAGCATAAGGTCCGTCGTAGGGAGGTTGTAAGGGTCTTTTCACAGCATCCTGTCTCAAGAATACGTGAGTACACTTGGACAGTTGCGGGTGCACGAACACTGTCTTGCTTCCGTGAGAAGATGTAGGTACGGGTTTAAGATTATGCATAGTTTGTTTTAATTGCTGCACAAACTCGGAGGTATTGTTCATGTCCGTATCTTGGAAAAAATCACTAGGTAGACGGAGAGTTGTACCGTAGACGAGTTCAGACACAGTAGCGTTAATGTCCTCTTTAATGACTGAGCGTAAGCCAAGGAGAACAAAAGGGAGAGCCAGCGTCCAGCGTGGATTGGCATGAGCCATAAGCGCAGTCTTAAGTGACCGATGTGTACGCTCAACGAGGCCATTGGCTGAAGGGTGGTATGGCGTGGTTCGGATCTTTTTAATACCTAAGCACGCACATAATTCGCGAAAGAGATGTGATTCAAATTGACGGCCCTGGTCTGTTGTAATGACACCAGGAACGCCAAATCGTGGTACCCACTCACGGATTAATGTTGCTGCTACTGTCTCCGCTGTTATGTCGGTGATAGGATACGCCCCCGGCCATCGGGTAAAACGATCAATGGCAGTTAAGCAATACGAAAAACCTTGCGAAGGAGGCAGGGGTCCTACAATATCAAGATGGAGGTGGTAGAAACGAGAATCTGGAACCTTGAAAGAACCGAGTTTACTGTTTGTATGCCGTTGAATTTTGACTCGTTGACAGGGAATGCAGGTACGAGTCCAACCCTGAATATCTTTACGCATAGACTTCCAGACGAATTTTTTAGAGATGAGTTTAGTAGTAGCTCGAACTCCAGGATGCGAGAGGTTGTGCACTGAAAGAAAGACTTTTTGTCGCATAGCAACAGGTACATATGGACGCACCGTACCTGTGGAAATATCACAGTATATTTCTGTAGTTGATCGTGGCATCCGTAACTTTTTGAGCTGAAGAGATTTGTCCGGAGAAGAAATTAGTGCTTTTAATTCATCATCGCCCTGTTGCATTTCTGCAAATTCCTCATAATCTATAGTATTGGGGGCAACAATCGCTGATATTCGAGAAAATGCATCCGCTGGTACATTATCGATGCCGCGGATGTACCTAATATCGGTGGTGAATTGCGAAATGAAATCTAAATAGCGCAGCTGTCGTGGGCTAGCCTTATCTAAATTTTGATTAAAGGCGAATGTTAAAGGTTTGTGGTCGGTGTATAATATCAGTACGCGACCCTCAATCATATGCCTGAAGTATTTAACAGCGGAATAAGCTGCTAGAAGTTCGCGGTCAAAAGTACTGTACTTAGTTTGAGCTGGGGTTAACTTTTTAGAGAAGAATCCTAAAGGTTTAAAACCGTTGTTGGTGATTTCATTTAAGGAGGCACCAATTCCAAAATCGCTTGCATCAACCGTCAAGGCGAGGTCAGCATCCTGTGAAGGATGAGCCAAAAGAGTAACATTAACCAAGTGATTTTTACACTGATTAAACGCATTTATAGCTTCCTCGGTCCACTGTATTTCTCGTTTATCATTTTTTTTAGAATTTTTAAGGTAGTCATGTAAGGGAGCTTGAATTTCTGCCGCCTTGGGTAGGAATTTTCGATAAAAGTTTAAAATACCCAAAAATTTTCTGAGGTCGCGAACTGTGACAGGCAGTTTAAAATTAGCAATAATGTCTACTTTTTCAGGAAGTGGTAGGATACCATCCTTATTTACCAGATAACCTACAAATGGAACTTCTGCGCATCCAAACATGCATTTACTGGCGTTGATGGTCAAACCATAGTCATCAAGCCTTTGTAAAACTTCCCTCACATGTTTTTTATGGGAGTTAGCGTCTGGCGATGCGATTAAGATGTCATCGAGGTATACGAAACAATAATCTAAACCTCTTAGCACTTCGTGTATGAAACGCATCCAGGTTTGAGCGGCATTACATAATCCAAATGGCATAAATACAAATTCGAATGTTCCGAAGTTAGTAATTATCGCCGTTTTATGCCTATCATCTGGATGAACAGGAATATGGTGATATGCTCTTTGAATATCAAGTTTTGTAAAAATTGTTTTACCTTTGAGATTTTCATTAAAACTTGTTAAATTTGGAATCGAGTAGCGGTCTGGTTTAGTTTGCCTATTTAGAGCACGATAATCACCACAAGGGCGCCATGAATTAGTGTCTTTTTTGGAAACCATGTGCAATGGAGAACTCCAATTTGATTTTGAAGGAACAATAATGCCTTGATCGAGCATATACTGAAACTCTTGTTTAGCAATCTCGGATTGCTTTGGATTTAATTTTCTCGCTCGGGCATGTACTGGAGGACCAAATGTCTCAATATGATGAAAAGTGCTGTGTTTAATCTTTTCATTAAAAGGTCGAGGTCTTGTCAGATTAGGAAAATTTTTGACGATTGCAGCATATTCCGAGTTAAGTGATGAAGATAATGTTTTAATTTGGGGGTCAGTACCAGCAAAATGTTCGCCTTTTGTAGACAATTTTGTCAAGGGATCTATAAGACGCTTGTTTTTAATGTCCACAATTAATCCATATTTATCCAAGAAGTCGGAACCAATAATCGCTGTGTTAACGTCCGCAATCACAAAATTCCACGAAAAGGATCGCATTAAATTTAAATTTAGTTTAAGTAATTTTTGGCCATAAGTTTTGATTTTAGAATCATTCGCTGCAAAAAGTTCAAATTTGGTTGGTTTCATATTTTGTTTTGGTTTGGGAATAATGCTGACGTCTGCGCCAGAATCTACTAAAAATCGTTGATTTGTGTGTTTATCGAAAACAAATAGGCGACATTTTTTAGCGAACGGATTGTCATGGCCACAAGCCGCCACTGTAGCCATGTTTTCTAGTTTTCCGAATTTTTAGAAAAATTCGGGCGGTCGTCAGATTGGCGACGTGAAAACTCGCAAGGTGGGGTACATTTATGGGCATTTTCACGAAAGCGTCTGTGGTAATAACAAATGGTTGATGACGGTTTTCTGGAATGCGAGCGCGACGATGATCTTCTACGAAAAAACTGTTTATTACGCGGCCGTGACAGGCGAGCTACTTGTAGTTTTAATTCTGAAATTTGTTTTGATAATTCCTGTATTTCAGTGGATGCGTTCGGCTCAGGTGCAGACTCGGCGGAATATACTGAAACCGGCGACGTGATGTCTGCTACTTTGTCAGCAATGTCAGCCAGTTTATCTAAAGTTTCCGAGGAAACTGAAAGTACAGTCTGAATTTGAGGTGGGAGACGTTGTAACCACAAATTTTTTAGAAATTCATCTTGCAACTGACCACCGGAAAGTTCCTTCATTTTTCGTAGTAAGTGGCTAGGTTTGTCATCGCCTAATTGCAATTCAGTCAATAGTTTTTTAATTTTTTGGTGTTCCGAATCCGCAAATTCGTTAATTAAGCGATCGGACAGCGTTTTGTATTTATCTTTCGTCGGCGGTGTAATAATTATATCAGAAACATGAGAAAGTGTTTCGGAATCCAACATCGAAACCAGTGCGGCATATTTCGTGTCATCATGAGTTATTTGACTTAAAACGAAAGCACTGTCGCACTGACGGATCCATAGAGGCACATTATTTCGCCAAAATACCGGTAGACGCAATGCAATTCTTCCAACGTTTGGAGAATCATCGCCGACAGTTCTGGATGGTGATGTCATGACTGAGAACAGAGATAGCAAGCGCGAAACGCGGGGAGAAATAACGAAATAAAAATATATTTACAAAAAATATATTGAGGAAATTTGCACAAAATAACAACAAGCGATGAATGAAAAGGCACTTACTTGCGACTGCGTCATCTTATGTAGAAAAATAAAAAGCACAGAAGGTTTTCACTTCCTCGTTAGTCACCAATGTAGTTCTTAACTTAAAGGGTTTATATTTTTACCGGTGCATTTTGATGTTAGAAGTTAGAACTAATCAAAGTAACATACATACAACATTTATTTTCATCTTTAGAATAATAAAATGGCTTCATTACAACTACATAGTCACGAGCTCACAGCTCGGATAAATAATAACTGGTGTTGCCAGATTCGACAGTAAATGATATATAATAACGTGAAATCTAATAGAATAAATATTAAAAATACACAAATAAACAATAATGAAGTTTTACGTAGTTTAAAATATATGTAACCGTCACATTTTGCGATGTTGAAAGAACTCGCCAATCTTTCACCAAAAACTGTAAGGTTATCGAAGAACGGAGGAGTCGCCACACAAGCTACGAGGTTGTGGTTTTTGTGCTTAAATAGATGACAGACAAGGACATGAATGGAAAATGAAACTCAGTGATTGCAACACTATATATCTGACAGAATTAAACGTCATTAAAGAGCCAGATTTATGTCAAGAGATTGCCAATGCGCAGCTCAATATTCTCTGATTCTGCTTCTAGTCTCACTGTAATTATGAACTCTTTAAATAAAAATCCAGCAACGAAAAATATCCAGGCATCCTTCTTCCAAAGATTAAACCATTATGTTATTGGTTGCCATCACATAAAGAGAAGATCGTCGGCAAATGAAGTGGCAGACGAACCCGAAAAGCAAGCCTCTGTTCTGACTTCTGTTTCATATAGTATTCGGTTCCCAGCAATCTATATGAAAAAACACATATTTAACAGACTTCTTGAAAAGTAGTAGGAAAGATGGAATTCGGGCTTGACTGACTGGAGAACTTACAGGTTTATTCCTTAAGTTTCGATCAGGGAAAGGAGCTTATATTCCAGAATATGCTCATTCCTCACAGGCCATGACTCGTTGCATTGTCATGATGGAATACAACACCTTTTCGATTTGTCAATTCGGGCCGCTTTTCTTCAACTGCATCGTTTAATTTCTTTAGTTGTTCAATGTAGACATCAGAATTGATCGTTCGGTTAGGTGGTAAGAGTTCAAAGTAGACAATTCCTTTGTAATCCCACCAAACTGATAACAAAACCTTCTTTGGATGAATACCAGCTTTTGATGTTGTTTGAGTCGGTTCACCTGGCCTGCTCCACGATCTTTTCCGCTCGATATTGTTGTAAACAACCCATTTTTCATCGCCAGTTATCAGTCGTTTTAAAAATGGATCATTTTCATTACGTTTCTTTAGCAAATCGCAGCTGTTAATGCGTTGCGTTAAATGCGTTTCTTTCAATTCGTGAGGAACTCATGTATCGAGTTTTTGAACATAACCAAGTTGTTTTAAGTGATTTTCAATGCATGTATGTAATACATGAAGCTTCTCTGCAATCTCACGTGTTGTACTGCGACGATCGGAATCGATTATTGCTTTGATTAGGTCGTCATCAACTTCAACTGGACAACCAGAGTGTTTTTTATCTTTGAGTGAAAAATCGCCAAAACGAAATTTGGCAAACCAATTTTGACACTGCCGTTCTTTTAAGGCACATAACTTTTTTGACACTGCCGTTTTTTTTTTAATAATTTTGACACTGCCGTTCTTTTAAGGCACATAACCATAAACAGCACATAACTTTTTATGAGCTTGCGATGCGTTTTTCCCTTTGCGGAAATAAAATAGCAAAATATGACGAAAATGTTCCTTTTGATTTTCCATTTTTCAACGAACGCCAAACGAAAACTACGCAACCGATCCAAAACCTTTTTTTTACTGATTCACAGCTGAATTGCCAACTATCAAATAACAAAATGTGTTTTACATTTGTACTACGTCTGCAAACCTAAAACTTCAACTGAAGCCATCTATGAGTGAAATCCGCAATTACTTAGTTGCCAACCCAATAGTTTTGAAGAAGTTTGGGTAAAAGCTGTTTGCGTACGTAATTTGCAGAAAAGTTACACTTCCTAGCAGTGTACAGAAGTTTCCCGAGCTAGTACTGTAGGGTATAAATATGGGTCAGACGCCAGGGAATTCAGTTGAGAATGAGCTGTGAGATTTAGAGGTTGGCTGAATTACCAGTTTACCCTAAGAGCGATTTGAGTAACTTTGCGTTATATTTCGTGAACTAAGGAGGAATTTCTTAATATCTGCTTTCTGTTTGAGTTATTTTACTCTGTTGGACGTGCTATTCATTGCGTTTATTTTCATAACCGCCAATGTGAATAAATTGTTTATTTTCCTGATTTATCTGGATTTATTATTTAAGGAAACATCAACGATCCCGTAGCGCTCAACAATATTTAGACAATTTGTTGAAAACCTAGACTCGTGTATCCTGAATGAGAAAATGTCGCTGTAATGAATACAGACTGGCGCACTTTCACTTAAATCTAAATGATGATGGATAAATCGGGTGTGTCCGATGTGAACATCACATTAGTCTATCGCAAGGTAACATTAGAACACACTTGGATGCAAAATGGAATTAAATGCAACTTACTGATGATTTATCATTGCTACCAATCTTGCTGCTCTGAATGAATGAACATTTTGGTAGATAATTAAATGAGCGTTATCATCGACAGCAGTCTCTACTCAAACCATCCAACAAACTACGCCTGTTTCTGCGTACATTTCACGAATGCATCTGAGGTGACAGTCAATTTCAGAAGTTTTCAAGATCAATGAACATCATAAATCAGCCTCTAGACCATATGATTCATCCGCAAAAGGGAACTAATTCATTTTTGTGGGATTCGGTTGAGGATATCTTGAGACCAATTTAAGCACCTCCCATCCATGTGCAAGAATATCAATATTATTGCTCGCCTTGCATGCAAACACTATAAGACATAGAGATGACATACTATGTATGTATCTGTAGGTAACACCAATGCACACTAGGACACTTAGTCTCATGGAATAATAGCTGCATGGTTCATTTCACCATCGGACATCTAGCTATACGTAGACCACATTGTGCAAAATTAACTTAGTTTTCAGAGACTCTCAGCAGCCCCCTTCTCTCTCTATTTTTTTAAGCAATTTGTACATTTCCCTTTCCAGCAATCTTGTTTTTGATTAACTTTCTAATTTCGATTTCACATTTAGAACTACAGTGTGCACAAGAGACGGTGGTTCCTTTAGTTATGACGTTACTTTTATGCCTTTGCTCTTTTTTTTCTTTTTCATAGCTTCAATGATGTTTATCCTGTGGCGCAACAGTATTAGACGGCAGCTGCAGAGAGGATAATAGTGCTGTATGGCTGATTACAGCTACAGGGCCAGCAGTCCTATTTTTGCAATGTAACTGTACGTAGCCGTCTATAAAATGTTTTCGTTGATATCGTTCTTTTTATCGGCACTGCGAGGTCGGAAATAAGAAGATGCATAGTAATTGATCTATAGCATGAAACTTACAGACACAAGTACATGTGCCCGTAAAAGTGGAAGAGGCACCCATCCTTCTCTAGCTACTAAAAAACACCTTTATCCCTTTTACTATCTTGAGCTTGCACACATAGAAAGGAGTCATAGGGATGTGACCGTAGGCACCTACTTCTCGACGCTAATGTTCCATTTTATTTCTCGTTCCACACTCAGAAAATAATGGAAGACTCCTGAGATCCTCTGATCACCTCCAAAACGCTTTATTACTGGCCATCACTTGAAGTTTTTCAGGTGAGGTCATCTACTCGTTTTTCAAAATTAACTCTTCGATTTTCTCTTCTTTACATTTCGCAGAGTTAAAATGTTTAGGGCGAACTGCATTATTTTTAAATTTTGCCTTTGCGTTCGCTGGGATTTTGAAATTTCTTTGATTCCTAGGTTCAAAGAAAAACTCGCAACAGTTTATAAAATTGGCTGGGTATGTTTGAACATTTAAAATTTCATTATGAAAAAATAGTAAAAGACAAAAATTTTGCTTTATTTACAAATAAAATAAAAATTTGTTTTTATTTTATTTATAAATCACCAGGACTCGAACCGCGGACCTCTCGAATACGCGCTGAGTGTGCTGACCACTACACCACGAAGGCATGTGAAGAAGGCGGGAGAAATACCTTATAACATTTTCAGTGTAAAAGCACATTTATTGTTGCATATTAATAAAAATACTTTTAATAAATATTAATATTTTATTATTAAAGGCGGTTATTGTTAAAGGTCTTAAAAGAAAGTTAGACAAGTTGTTTTTACTGTTATAATGTTGTTATAGTTCTTAATAGACAAACTCAAGGCAAAAAATTGCTTTCTCTATTACTAATCGGTAGAGCAGCTTTAGCGAATACATTAAATGCATAATGTCGGAAGCTGCGTACAAATTTGCAAATAATAATTGTATTCTTGTTTCAAAACTTCGTCTAAAGGCAGATACCGTTCCTAAGTAAAGTAAGGATTATACAAGATAAAGTGAATCACTCTTTGAAGAATAAGAAACTCGTTATTTGCGCAATTTCTTATTTTCATTATTTAATGAATGACCTAAATCGAAATTAGTTTCCTGAAAATAGTCTAATCAGTCTTCACAGAAAATTCAAATATCGATTCTTTCTTTGGTATCGATGGCGAGGTAAAGTCTCTTTTTAGAAATCATATAATCTCTTCTAATGACTCAATGATGAAAGAGTAGAATTAATGTTTTAAAAGAGCTCTCCGTTTCCTTGGGGATTTATTTCTTTTGCTGTTATTAATTAAAAACGCAACTATTTCCGCCGGAAATGCATTTGCGTCAAGAACGTATTTCTTTGTTGTACCAATTTTTATCAGCCGTTCGCACGAAATATTGTCTTTCCATGAAATGAAATGTCTGCCCATGAAATGTTCTTCCTGTCTATGAAATGAAGTGATTAAATAAAGCGTTTTTTAGTTATAACTAACATGATAATGGTTCTTTTCTTTTTTCTCTCTAACAGCAAGTTGAGCACCTGTCCTATCTATTCTAATTTCAGCGTACAATTTTCTGCCAGAATGTAATTTCAGAAACGCAGTTGATGCAAATGAGTAAGAGTACTATTTAAGTCGATGCTTCATCGACTTTTAGAGACAGAGTCTGAATTCCTGACTAGCGCGCGTTTGCCTTTTGGCTAAGTTCTCTCTGAGCTACTACGCTCGGCCATACTTTAGACCCTTGCTTGACTTCGCCGATTAAATTAATATTTAGGGGCCAACTACTTAGAACTCTGATAGCTTCGGCTATACCTTTCAGATAGCTTTAGTTAAGCTTAGTACAGTTTAAATTTATAGTTAATTAAGTTCAAGCCCAAGTGGAGGCTTTGTGTATACTCCAATTAGGAGGTGATCGTATTTATTCTGAAAAATAAAGCATAGTTAACCCTTCTTACGACTTATGTGTTTATTCAGACACTTAAGCGATTATTCGCTTATTAGTGTTCTTGGGGTTCTAAGTTAGAACATTGGAATTAAATAAGTAAAACCCCCACAGATCTTTCATTTATACCCTAAGAAACTATCTCAACGTATTTTAAACGTAAAATTAGTATTTTATCAGAACAATGTTCAGCTTTTATTTAGTTATGAAACCTCTCATTTAGTTACAAAACCTCTAATTCTTGTCTACGAATTTTCTTGATAATTTTACATTTTTACGTTTTCCCATATCTTTGTTTCGTGCAGCCACATTTGTAGAGACGTTAAGTTATTTTGAAGCAAGAGACATGAAAAATGAGCAATTACCTCGCCGGGACTCGAACCTGGATCTCTCGTATACACGCCTAGTGTGTTACCGTTACACCACTAAGGCATGTAGAAAGGAGAGACAAAATTCATTTAGTGTTGATCCGTCTAAATTGGGAATTAAATACACTTGGTGAAAATTAATTTCTGAGTTTAACTGTGTAAAATATATTAATTGTTTTCAGGTTCGGTTACTTCGAAACGTGTAACTTCAATCTCATATTCGTCTTATGGCTCATTGTTTGCTTGATTTCGAACAGTTCTTTTTTCATTAAGAAAATATCTATAGCTCGGTGTATGTCGTGTTCATACTGCAATCGATGGCATCAGTGTGGCCGTGTGCAATTTTCAAGTTTGATCGTTATAAGCGCAACTCTAAACATAGTTAGTAATCAACCTGAATTTTTTTGTCGTAACTGCTTGGTTTTCTGTAGAAAAATTGCTAAAAACTGAAAGAACACTGCTCTCATTAAAATCACTTTTTGTTCTTAAAAATTCTGAAAGTTTCATTAGCGTGAGCTTTCATATTTATGTGCTGTCAAGAATTCAATCAAATATACCCGATTTTAACATTATTTCCTTTTATGTGAAGACATAAATAATATATTCAAGCATTTGCATTTCACAGTTTCGACAAGAACAGCGATCTAATTTTTTAAAATATAAAATCATTTTCTTTCCTTTTTCCAAACGATGTTGCCACTGAAAACTATATAAATCATCACCTGAAACATAAAAAGTTTACTAGCAGCCATGAAGTTGTAAATAATGTATATCGATTTCTGGCACATGTCATTCATTCTGAAGCGAAATATCTGTACCAAACAATATGCTTAAATGTAGGAACACCATTTACTTTGACAAAACTTTATTTTAATTTCGATATAGATTTCATTATATTAGATTTAAGTATGTTTCTCATAATAATATTAATATTTAAGTAAAGGGGAAAATATTTATTTATTGTCAATTTTATGGTGTTAATTTTTGTAGATTTTTCTATTATAAAATTGCCGAAACCAAAATATTTACTGACATTTTCTTCTGGGATTTTAATTTTTAATGATGTAATATGAGCAACTTCATCATTTTATCCACGCAGTGACTGAAATTTAGGTTGAGAATGACACTATAAACTCCTATTCGACAAAACAGAGTCTAGTAAAGTTATACTGTTTTTCAGTACTTTGAATGACTAAAGTCAGTTCAATATGACGGGGATAGGGAAAAGTGGACGGAACACCAGAACTTCGTCAAAAGCCGCAGTATTGTACTCGCTGGGCGTTTGGTTGGCGCGCATCAGAAGCCAGCCCAACAAGACATTTACAGACATACTTTACATTAATTCTAGACTTTGTATTGAATATGCGATTACAATAACACACGGTATACAATTATTACAATAAACTTAACCGATTAACAAAAGTTGGATTATGACAGATTAATATAACATAATTACATCAAACATATAATTAGTACATCATACAAACAATACATTTACATTATTATATCTAATTACATCAAATTTCATTAAACATTTTTAAGAAACTAATTATTGTAGAATATTTTGTGCATCTCCTAGTACATTTTCGTATTCCTAAGGCAATTATCTAGTTAATACATTTCCTTTGATTTTTATCTTGGTACAGACATTTGCAATATTTCTGAAATCCTGTATTGTTTTTGTAAATTAATATATCATAATTATTTCATATATCACCTAATACTTACATTACTATAGTATCTAATTACGTCAAATTATATTAAACAATTTTTTAATGATTTAATTATTACAAATTTTTTTCCATCTTCTAGTATATTGTCATATTCTTAATGTACACTGGTTATCATAAATTAAGGAAAAATCACAAAAATAGCGATAACTTCCTCAAAAATAAGCCAAACCGTGTAAAATTTGAATATGTTGCCAAGTAAGAGTAGCTGAGTAAAACTGCAATATGCAAATTAGTGGCGCTGCACTAGGAATACGTCATATGCGAGGAGCATAAAAGTTCATGTGTGAGAGCAAGCCCACATACTTCACTGTGATAGTGACATCAGAAATCTGAGGTAGCGAATTCGTAACAATGGCCTCCAGGCATCATTTGCCTGCATAACTACGATAGAGAGCCATTGGGAGACTAGAGGCAGGACAAAGTTAAACAGAAGTGGCCAGGTGGCTAAATTTGAGCTTTTATGTGGTTCATAGACTTTTCAAACCACAATTTCAAACCACAGACGCCGCATCTAGGAGGTTCAACCGAGGACCGCCAATTGCTACGACGAGCGCCGATGACCGATATTTGACATTATGTGCACGCAGGAACAGACCCCTACTCCGACTCTTTTTAGATCTATCCTTGCTGCAGGCACCAGAAGGTTGGTGTCATCATCAACTGTGCGTAGAAGGCTTCACGAAGGTGGTCTGCATGCGAGACGACCAGCCATTTGCGTGCCGCTCACGTCACACCATATTAGGGACCGTTTGCAGTGGGCACGGCAACATGTCTACTGGACGACTGATAAAAGAGGGCTGTTCTCTTTACGAATGAGTCCAGGTTTAGTCTAGAAAGCGATAGTAGGCGTTATTTGATATGGAGAGAACCTGGAACCCGTTACGATTCGTCAAACATCTGTGAAAGAGATGCAAGAGATAGTGT
Source organism: Stegodyphus mimosarum (assembly GCA_000611955.2). Classification (NCBI taxonomy): domain Eukaryota; kingdom Metazoa; phylum Arthropoda; class Arachnida; order Araneae; family Eresidae; genus Stegodyphus; species Stegodyphus mimosarum. The sequence goes on from KK121026.1 coordinate 132,110, forward strand.
CTTTGGGGTGGCATCTCTTTGGGTTTACGCACAAACCTCCACGTCTTTCCAAGGGGAACCGTGAATGCTCAGGTTTATAGAGAGGACATCCTCGATGCTTATGTGCGCCCATATGCCAGGGCAATAGGTGATGCTTTTCTGTTACAAGACGACAACGCAAGACCACGCAGGGCTCGCATCATAGATGATTGTCTTCAACAGGAATCAATTAAGCGCTGGAGTGGCCAGCTCAATCCCCGTACTTGAATCCTATCTAGCAAGTTTGGGATGCTTTAGGGGGACGTCTAGCGGCCGTCAATTCGCTCCCTCGGACCCTTGGCGCGCTTGCAACTGCTTTGCAAGAGATATGGCTCTCCCTTCTTATGGAGCTGATAGACCGCATAATTGAAAGCCCCACACATCGCTCTATGTACTGTATGGCTTCTAGAGGCGGTCACATTTCATATTGAAGGTATTTTCCTATGTCAAACTGACACCTTCGATTTGTTCATTTTATACATGTGCTAGTTTCTATACTACGATAAATGTCTGGCAATTTCTTTTTATGTTATTTGATACCTTACTTTGTGTTGTATATTGTGGGTAAGGTTCATAAAATTCTACATGTAACTTTTTCAATAATCGTGATTTTTCCTTAATTTATGATAACGAGTGTAATTATTTTGTTAAAACACTTCCTACCATTTGGTGCCTGTTCCAGGCATTTGCAACATTTCGGAAATCTTGCAAGATTTTTGTAAGTTGTCGAATACATGATATTTATAATATAGACATGATAGCGTCTTGACATATGTCTTCTCTTTTACATGAGCAACGTTTCTTCATAATCAAGGAAATCTTTTGTTGTAGCTCAGGGATCGTTGATAAGCATTTAATGTATTCGGGTGTAATTTGTGGCCTTTCTTTGCAGTGCAGCTCTTTTGTGGGCTGGCGCTTGAAAATAAAGTGCTGTGGGTCTTCCTTTTCCCCACATACGCACTTGTCTGAATCGCTCAGATTTAGTGCAAAGGTGACATGAAGTATCGAGTATGACAGTAAATACCGTCAGAGGTCTGTGTCTAAACTCGAAATCAAGAATTGAGTTTTCTAGAAAGGCAGTCATTCTTGTTGATTCTTCATAGGTCATAAAGGCAATAACTCTTCAACACCACTCTCAGTCTTCCTCTTGTGTCAAAAACAAAACGAGAAATCAGGGAACTAAATAGGAACGGTAAAAAAGTTGAATTTAAGTGGATACCATCTCGCGTAGATTGATGGTAATGAAAAAGCAGATCTCTTGGCAAAGAGGGATACCGAGTTTTTATTGAACTGAATTCCATTGCTTTGGATTTCCTTAGAAGAAATATTCGAGAGAATCTTATGTCAGCTTCCAATACAGAGCTTTCGATTAAATCGAAGAGTGTACTCTGGGAGAATATCCAGAATGACTGGAACGATTTAGTCGCAGGCCATGTACAGAAGCTTTGGCTAATTTCAGACTGGGTACAGGGCACGAATGCTTAGCCGAACATCTCAGCAGAATACGCATATTGACTGATAGTCAATACCCTATTTGTAAAACAGATACTATGAATAAGCAGCATTTGCTCCTCTGTCCGGACCTTGACCCTAAGTTACAACATAGTAATGGTGTTGTCCAGCTATACTGGATGGCGGGAATCTTGTGTTCTGAGCACACGGTTGTTTTGCCTATAATTACTGAGGATTTTTTAAAATTTTAATTGTGAAATTTTTATGCCTTAACCTTTTGGTATTGTAAAGACTCGAATTTTTGGTGCTGTAATTTTTAAGTATTTTTAATATTTTTGCGATATAATTTTGAATTTAATGTTTTGTTTTTGGCGAGTGGCCTGACGTAAAACGATTGATTTCCGAGTAAAGCCCTCAGAAACAATAACAACTGCCAGAGGACTTCTCATTATATCTATATTTTAACTAAAAGCTTATAGGGTATTTCTCCCGCCTTCTTAGCATGCCTTAGTGGTGCCAAACATCTCAGCAGAATAGGCATACTGACTGATAGTCAATTCTCTATTTGTAAAACAGATATTATGAATAAGCAGCATTTGCTCCTCTGTCCGGACCTTTACCCTAAGTTACAACATAACGGTGATGTTCTCCACTATACTGGATGGCCAGGAATTTTATATTCTGGGGACACGGTTGTTTTGCCTATAATTACTGAGTATTTTTTAAAATTTTAATTGTGAAACTTTTATGCCTTAATGTTTTGGTATTGTAAAGACTTGAATCAGCACTCGACGCGTATTCCAGAGGTCCGAGGCTCGAGTTCCGACGAGAGTATTGCTCATTTTTCTCGTCTTCTGCTTCCAAAAGAAAAAAAAATCTGAAAGATTTCAGATTTTAAATTACGTCCAAAGGCGCGTTTTTTTTAACGTTTCGTGTGCTACCTTTTTTTTATTAAATATCATGTACTACGTACTCAAAACATAAAATTCAGTTCAAAATCAATATGGCAAAATCATTTTAAAATGAACATATCTTTAGAATTTCCGTAAGTCTCGTGCGCTGGAGATAAAAATGTTTTTTTTTTCCGTACAGTGTTGCCATTGCTCGCTTTGAAATCATTTAGTTTGCTAATCAGAAATTCGTCGAAATATTACAAAACATAAAATCGATAATAAAGCAAATTTCAAATTCAAAATTAGGGCTTCCAGATGCCCATATTCGCAGTAGGATTACGTCATTCAAAATTCGATGGCTCTAGGTTTTATCACAATGCGAGAAACATGCATACATTTATGCAGATTTTTCATTTTTTAAAATTTAATGCAGAGCGATAACATTTAGTGGCAACAATTTGAAAAGTGAAACGGGCATTCAGAGTGAATCGACGCAAAATCGCAAAACGAAAGTAATAGACCTTCGAGACTAAATCCCTTTGGACTAATAAAACCTAATGTCTCTACAGTGGCGCCCGAACTAAAATAGGTGGTAGATGATGATTCTCCACCACCAGGATTTGGCGACTGGGCTCCCTAATCTCCAGTCGCATTTTAAAAGAGGGATTCTATAAAGTATTTCTCCTGCCTTCTTAGCATGTCTTCGTAGTGTAATGGTCAGCACACTCGGCGCGTTTTCGAGAAGTCAGAGGTTCGAATCCCGGCAAGGGCATTGCTCATTTTTCTCATCTCCTGCTTCCAAACAAAAACTCTTATGTCTGTCCAAGCTATTTAATAACACTTAAATCTGATTGCTGAACAAACTGAAAAGCATAAAAGAAACTAAATCCACTACTAGAGGATAATTCAAAATATACTTTCAAATTCAAATTAAATGCTAAATACAAATACAAAATGTCGGCGTTAGCTCGGCTTAATGCTCAGAAAGCGAAGTCGATTAATTAAATGCAGCCAGCAGATAAGCGAAAGAGAGCGACAGTCAGCCTATGCTGCTAAAGCTCTCTCCGTCTTTAAACTTAAGAATTCGCCGCTTATTTATACTTTAATTAATTTGCCTTCTAGTAAAAATTAACGAAAGTTGAAGTACAGCCAAAATAATATAATCACTGTATTAATTAACGTAAACCCTTATTATATGAAGTATAATTTTATTTATATCATACTTGGTTTTAGAATTTCATGGGAACTATCACCAACAAAATATTAAGTCGCCGTGATTTAAATTTGTAATGCTATACTCGAATACTGCAATGATTGCAGAGAATAAGAAAATAATGCTAGAAGTACAGATGGCAGTTTCCTTACGCACGATCTATATTAACTGCTAATTAACAATACTGAATTTACTTATTTAAATGTAATTTAATTATTGTATAGCTTCTACAATAAAGCTAGTTTCATGAGTTCTAATAGTCGCATTTTTAAAATTATGCTTCAGAACTTAAATATGAATAGGAAAAATAATTAAACAGAAAATTAAGCTTTAGATATATGAAATTATTTTCATTAGAAATTTTCAGTTGCATTTTTAATATCAATTCTTTGATGATCTACAGAAATATATCATTTTCTTTCTTTTTGATTCACAGCAAGTGTAAACTGTGGTTACACATTTTGTCAGGACTGAGTGTTCTGTGCATAGCTTTAGCGAACATGATGCTGTCTTTACTAGGGTCCTTATCCTCAAGTCCTGAACTGGAACAGGGAGCTGAAAAATGTTGGCTTTGTCCTGGTGTAGATTCTGTGCTGAAGAATAACTGCACTTGAAAGGGATTTAAAATCCTCTTTTATTAAATCAATATTATTTACACACTTCCCAACTCGGGAGGGATACAGAAAGTAAAAGACCACACTTGGGCCTAACTTAACAATCAAATAAATTTAAACTAAGCTAAATATAAATTTAATTAAATCCTTGCTCACAGAGCTAAATCGCGGAGTTGGCCTCTAACTAAATGGTGCGTAGCAAGAAATACTAATACTAGCGCACTTCAATTTATTTCAATATGCAATCACGTAGTAAGCACTATGGCTTATAATTTTAGCTGCTAGCTGGTCAGGCGAACGTCGATCAGAATGACCGTGATCTGAGACTAAAAGCTCCCTCACACTGAGAGGTTTCTACCTCTGGTTTAAATAGTACTTGACTGTACTTCAAATTAGCATAAGCTGAAAACGCGCGCTTCTTCTGACGGGAAGTTGAAACAGAGAAGAGATAGAAAGATTCAAGTTAAAATAAAACTTGGTTCGTTTAACTAAAACCTTACAATTTCAGTCCCTTTTTTAAAATATTTTCACAAGTCTTCCTCATCCTCAGTTGAGTTTCATTGTAATAATCGGATCCTAATTTTAAAATATCATTACGTCAAAAATGCAATGTGCCTGTTCTATCAAACTCAAAGCTTAGCCTAGCTCTTACTTTGACACATTAACTGCCAAATTTTTTTCTCTCAATTTATATTTATTTCTGGGTGTCTAGATTGACATAGAGACTGGAAAGCGGAATATTGATGGAATTTACCGTGAGCCCTAATAGGAATTGACAATCAAGTAGCCCTCACCGGAAAACAAAATTCACATTGGCAATATATAATTAGTAAATGTATTCTAAAACAATTAGAAAACACGGCAGTACACAGGAATTGGAAATGCTGTACATAATAATATGGCATAACGTTTTGAAAATGTTGGCATCTTGAAACTCACAAAGAATTTACGTCTTCTCACAAATAATGCTCTCCAGCTCATTTAACAACTGCTACTCAAAAGTTCATATAAAAGCTTGAGAAAAGTTTAAACAACAATGCAAAAAGGTAAGCATTGTTGCCAACCTAATTAAAGTTACCAAATTTCCGCTACTAAGACAAATCCCCAAATGGAGATCATGGCTGTTAATAGATTAAGTATGGCAAATAAGACACAATAAGTATGACAAATAAGGCAAATAAAACAATGTCCATTTGTTAACGTGGAATTCAGTTTTACAATAAAACTTTAAACATCCACGTACTTTATTGAATACCGTCCTAAAAATGAAGAATAGTTTTATTCCACATTATTAATATAAACAACTTAAAGCTTGCTCGAACGAAATAACGCTTGAATTATTGAGATTAAATTAATTGTTACCGATGTTACAGTAAACAAGATCGTCAATATCATTCTGCTCGGTTGATGTTTAGTATAATTAAATTAAACCACTGGAGCATTAAAACGTGTTGACAGTTTAGAAAATATAATGCTCTTCCGGAAAATATCAGTTTTATTTGACATTATTTTTGTCTTTTTGTACGTATTTATATTTAGGAAAGGGATAGAATTTTTTACGTCAGTACATTCCGTCACATTTTTTAATCGTTTGCATTCAAAGCACTAGAAGGTTTCGACTCTTTTTAACTTTAGCTTGACAAACTATTATTATATTTTTAACTAACTTTTCCATAATCAGTTTAAGAGACTAACACCTTTCTTTCGGCCTCTTAACACAGATTACTCGATACACAGATTCGCCAAATCATTTATCAACTACTCTGGCTTACGATTGACATACTCTGACTCTTGAATTTGACATTTATCGAGTCCGAGTGAGATTTTTTCCGTAGTTTCGGTATTTATACCAAGTTTGGCAGAACTTGAGAGCGATTCCATTCCATTCAATTAACTCAGCTCATTTGTCATTTAGATTTATGTTAGAAAATAGGAATTGTTTCAAGAAATGTAGGTCAAGGATCGTTAAATAAAATGAAACTTTGCATAAATGACAGGCCAAATGAAGTTACTTTGAGCTTTATTTTAGTTGCTAATGTACTTCTATCAAAACGGTTTGTATATTTATAATAATTAGAGCTTTATCAAATGGAATTTTAGAATTTAATGAGAATCAAACCACTTCTAATGTAAATGTTAGACACATTGTGGGGTTTTAAAGTTCTGTCTTAGAACCCCACAAACACTAACAAGCGAATATTAGCTTAAGTGTGTGAACAAAAACACGTAAGACTTAAGAAGGGTTCACAACCCTTTATTTTTTAGAATATTTATAATCAGTTCCTTCTTGGAACTTTACACAAAGCCTCCACTTGGGCTTGAACTTAAATAATAATGAATTTAAATTAAACTAAACTAGCTTAACTGAGCTATCTGAAATGCATATCCGAAGCCATCAAAAATCTAACTAGTTGGCCCCTAAGTATTAATTTAATCGGCGAAGCCAAGCAAGGGCCTAAGGTATGGCCGAACGTAGTAACTAAAAAAACTCAACGTACCCAAAGGCAAATGAGCACTAGTCAGGGAATCAGACTCTCTCTCTAGAAGTCGGTGAAACATTGACTTAAAGAGTACTCTTTCTCATTTTCATTTACTGCGTTTTTGAATTTACAGTCTGGCAGGAAATTGTAAGCTGAAATTAGAATGAGATAGGAAAGATACAAAACTTAAAATAACTGTTAATAAACTTAGGATAAACCTTACAACATTTTTCACCAAAAAACACTAGAATAAATGTAAGAAACAATTATAAAAGAGTCCGAAATCCTCATTCTTCAACAATTAAATCTATTTTATAAAAGTAAGAATTTATTTTTGTCTTTAAAAATGAGCTGAAAATCTTGATAATTTGTATTTAGCTCTTTTAACAATTCGGTTTATATCAAAAGCTTCTAAATAAGCAGTTTCCATTAATTCTAATATTCGCACTAAAGTACGTTAAAAATTATCTGATATATAAGAAATTTTCTTTTAACTATTGCTTTATAAATAAAATATAATTTATTGCATTTGTAATTATTTTGCAGTTACAAAATTGCTTTGGGAATGATGTTACAAAATTTTGCTTTTTTAAAGTAAAATACTTGCTCACGAACAATATGTATTCATATTAAGTAGCTATTTTTAATTAGAAACTTGATTTAACTTTTAAATAAAAATATCAAATATAAATTTAAATAAAAGTGTTTTTTAATATAGAGAGAGAGGGTTAAGAATTTGCTATCAAATAAATCGATGAATTTAACATTTGTATTTAAACGGATAAAATATACTTTAACTTTTGGACTATTACTATTGCTTATTTATTATTACTATTGTTTTGTGGCATTCCAAACCAAATTCTAAGTTCATTTTCCAAATTAATGAATTAATTTGGAAAATGATAAAAGTTTAAAATACGAAATATAGTTTCATGCAAAATGCGAAGCGATTTCTAATCATTATAAAACTGAAAATTCATAAGTCGATCGATCGTAAGTCTGAAACTACCCATATGGTAAAGACAATATGTAATGATGTTACTAGCGAACACTTGGGAAACTTAAATACATACATGCATATACATATATATATGTATATATATTTCTCGTTTAATGATAATTTATATCTATATCTATGTCTATATCAATATTAAATAAATCAATAATTCTACTACTCCAAAGCTCGGAGAAAATGTTTTTGAAAACCTTAAAAACATAAAAATATAAAAATCCTGTGAAATTAAAATCAAAAATAAAGAATTTCACAAGTAATTACGTTGCAACGATAGAGGGCAACTTTCAATAAGCATACTGAAAAGTGATTTTTTATTTAATGAATTTTTAATTTTCTTCTTAAATTTTACTTATATATTAGTTATTAAGTAACACGAAAATACAACCATTAAAATACGAGGAATATAAATAAAATGGGATCTTTTCTGGGAAAACAAAACTCAAATGACTTTTAATGAGGTAAAACAAATAATGGATTTACTGCACGAAAATAATGTACCACAAATGTGAAAAACTCATCTGACGTAAAAGGAATTAAAAAATATAAAAAAAGGCATAATAAGAAATAGAATTCTGAATAATTGTATATAGTATTGAGTTTAAATTCTTTGTTTCGAAGATCTGCAGGCATATTTAATCGATTAACTGAGAATTTGTCAGAAGAATTGACGGGCAAAGTACTTACGTTGCATTGAAAAGTTAATTTAATGTTTCTTAAACTAAGAGTGATGTTAGAGAAATTCGGTAAAAGTTATACATTTCAAATGTCTCTAGTCAGGATGAGCAATATATAGTTTTTAACTGCTTTAAACAATAACGAAACAAATGTCGACAAATTTTTGTAACCTTTTTACTTTCTAATTTCTTTTCCTTATTTAAAAATATTCGAGTTATTTTAGGAACTCTGAATTTTGAATTTTTTCTTCCTATGTTGGGAAGAAGATGCTTTCGTGGATGATTTCCTGTGATAAAATATTTGCAATTTTCTGCACATAAAAATATCTCAAGCAACTGACTCCTTTAGTTACTTGTAAAAGAACTCGTAACGAATTACTAAAGTTTTGTGGCATAAACATTAGGCGGTTTCCTCGCCAACTTTATTCGCATAGGAATTTTGCCAACAAGAAATTATTTGCCTATATCAGATAAATATCACATATATACAAATTAAATACTTTTTTTAATCTGAAAACGCTCATGATCAGGCATTAGAAATCACAGTATAACGAAGATTTTCCAAATTATTCAAACACCCCAAACTCCACTTTGGTAGTCCAACTGCAAATATGGACGATTCAGAAGGAAGTTTTTAATATTTAAACAGAGAGAAATGTGTGTACTACTGCGTAATAATCAGTAATGTAATTTCATTACAATTTAGATTGGAATAAAGCCAAATTACGATGAAAATAAAATTAAAAGAGTGTTCAAATGTGTATTTGCATAATCCAGGACGACAAGTTTTAACTAAATAAGACATCATAGCGTTTGTTCAAAGGAAACAAGAAATTAGAGAATCTGAAAATGATTTTTAAGGTAATGGGATTCATACCTCTTAAATCAGGATAAATTTTGTCAAACAACTACAAAGTGGTTACTTCTATGCTTGAAAAGATTTTAAGTGTTGGCTTTGGTGAAAGAATTTCTTTTTCAAATAGTTTCAAGCATTTTCATTGATAATTTAAAAAATTTAATCATTTAAGACTATTATTATTTTAAAGAGCTAAAGTGTGGCCGGCGTCACTGCTTTTGTAAACGGCTGTCGAGATTGCATAATTATGGTATGGAACAGTTTAAAAATGCTGCCTATAGAATTACCTGAAATCGAGCAGGTCGAAACAGGTTGCAATAATCCGTGCTATGCTTTACCACAATAATAAACCGAAATTTTGTATTATGTGTAATTCAACTTGCGTTCAAGAGGGCAGCAAATAACTTTAAAACCGTCAGGTGTCCATTATCACGACTAATTATAAACGTTTTAATAGCTTAGCAATCAGAACATTTAGACAGATTTGAAGTTAAATTTAAAAAAATGACTGAAAATATCAAAAGGTAAAACTTTTGATAGGTATATGTTGGAAGCCGAAACATTACAAATGTACCTATAAATATCACAAATGTATGCTTACGTATATATAGAGCTACATTACGAAGAGAGGAAAGACTTAAGTATGCAAAACACCTGACAAAGTTAGTAAAACAAGAGAGCCTTACATTAAACATAAGGATTTAGTTATGATTTAGTTATGATAAAACATATTTATAATGATTTTCGAGAATATTAAAGAATCTATGATCTACTCGTAATTTTAATCTAAAATTTTAGATAGTTTTTTCGTCAATCTTGTAAATTTATTATTTAGTGTCTTTATCAGAAAGTTTAGAACGTTTTATTAAATTTTATAAGAAGAAAAAATATTTATTATTTTTATTTTTCACTTTTCAATTCACCATGATCGAAATTATAAAATCAGAGATAGTAATATATTGTCCGAAACACAGAAGTGTATGGATAACTTAAATAAACGATACTGATATAGTGCTTCAGAGTTCTACCAAGACAATATCCCTGTCCTGGGACGGTATGAATACTTCAAACCCCTGATCTGAAAGTCCAGTCCTTCGGACAAGATTATGACCTTCAAATTTTTACACAAGTGCGTCAATGACGGAGAATTTAACACACTTTAAGGGTCGTTGCAACTAAATGCACTTTGAGCCGCTGCTCAAAGGGTACCGGCGGGTGAAGAACTCATTCCCAACTCCAGTTACCGATTACCTCAGGGGGTCAAAGTATGACGCGGTCGGCGCTTTTTTCTAAAAGCATCCCAAAAACGGTTAGAGTTCCCGCGTCCTGAATCCTTTTTGCGCGTGCCAAACTCTTATCTCCTGATCATGGTAGCTGCTGAGCTGGAAGTGCTGAGGGCAAAGAAAGTAAGCAATACTCACATGGCGGGAGACCTGAGCCCTAGGATTCGTAGCAGCCACTGCAGGAGGGGCGACATACCTCGGAGGACGCGCATCGATTGATTGAAAGCGCGGCGATGACAGCGCCACCGTAGCAACACAATCATTTGGAAGCATGTTTTGGGTGCTCAAAAGATTTTACGACTAATATCGGCAATGATGATGGACGCTATAAACCCATTCTGCTACCGAGTCCACTTAAGTTTTTGACTCATCTTTTCTAAACAGCGAGCTTAACGTAACTGCATTTTAGATCTCTGTAGGGATGACCTTTCCTATGCATTAAAAGAATCATAAACTCAACGCATTAAACGTGCCAATTAAAATCAAAATCTAAACAAAACTAATGATTCTCAAGAACAAGTCAAGATGAAATTTGATGTTGCCAGCGGGCAATATCTTTCAATGGCAAACACTACAACGATATATTAAAAATCATAGATTAAACGTTAGAAAAGATCACGGTTGGTGTCGGCGATACTCGACAGTTTCAGTTTAAAATACTGGAAAGATAAATGATGACCGTTTACAAATAAAAAAATTTCTCAGCGTTCTTTTAGGGGACATTCCATTTAGCATACCCTTCCTTCCAAAGAAACTTCAGAGGCATGTTCTGGTATTTCATCTCTTATGGAAACTGAAAGTTGACTTACGACTGGTTATTTAAGAGTTTTGGAAAATGCTGCTAATGTAAAAGTATACGAAAATAAACGTTTTACAGAGGCCGGAAAGAATAATTATTTATCGTAAAAATTTAGATATTATTCTAATATGATATACATTCAAGTCTTGCGTTTCAAAAGGTGTTACGATTAAAATTTGCATAAAAGCATTTAGTGTTTGTAAAGGTTAAAATCGTAATTAAAGGGGTTTATTTTTCTAGAAAGAAATTTCGTGATTTTCTCTTTTCAGTTTAAACACATTTTAACTGTTATTTTTCGAAAGTAATTTAGTTTTAGCTGTCCATATACACATAATTTGCGTTCTGTTTTTGTTTGAGTTTACTTTCGTTTTAGGTTCGATTTAAAAGTTTTCGTTTCATATTATTTTAATTTGTGCCTTTCTGTTAGATAGATTGAAAATTTGGGGTTAATATGTGGTCTATATATTTTATCTTTTTATTTTATTAATTAACTAATTTTGGAGCATTTTGTAAGACATTAGTAGTATTTATTTAATTAAATATGTTTTCGTTTTGATCGCTCTCTCTCTCTATTTATATAACACATAATTTGTAAAACTTTAACGAATTTTTGATTAACAAACTCAACGATTTCAAAGCGAGCAATGGCAACACTCTACGGGGGAAAAAATTATGTCCAGTGCCAAGACTGTGTATCGGAAATTCTAAAGATATGCTTTTTTTAAATATTTTGTGACGTTGCTACTGAATTGAATGTTATGTAAGAATGTAAATGCGAAGAACATTAATAAAGCTAACACACAAAACGTTAAAAAATTCCCCTTTGATGGTAATATAAAATCTGAGATCTCTTATAGTTCCAAGGGACTTTATCTCTGAGGGTGTATAGCTTTCGTTTTGCGATTTTACGTCGAACCACTATGAACGTCCGTTTCACTTTTCAAACTATTGCCACCCAATATTATCGCCCTGTATTATATTTGAAGGAATTAAATAATAAAGAATCTGCATAAATGTATGTAGATTTCTCGCATTGTGATAAAACAACGGTACCTAGAGTCATCCAGTTTTGAACGACGTAATCCTACTGCGAATATGGGCCTGTCGAAGCCCAAATTTGAAATTTGGAATTTGTTTTATTATCGATTTCATATTTTGTAAAACTTTAACGAATTTTTGATTAACAAACTCGAGGATTTCAAAGCGAGCCATGGCAACGTTGTACAGAAAAAACATTTTTATCTCCAGCAGGTGATTCTGTGTATCGGAAATTCTAAAGATATGCTCGATTTAAAATTATTTTGCCATATTGCTCTTGACGTGAATTTTATGGTTTAAGTGCGAAGAACATGATATTTAATAAATAAAGGTAACACGCAAAATGATAAAAAAAAAAAACCTTTGGAAGTAATTTAAAATCTGAAATTTTTCAGATTTTCTTTCTTCTAACACTTAACCGAATTTTTTTAAAATTTTGTAATTTAATTTTTGGGAATTGCGGCCTTTAAATTTTCATGTGTGCTTTGCAGTAAGTATACTCAGCCGTCGCAGTTTTTATAATTTCTGAAGTGCGTACAGAGAATGACTTTTATTTAGCTTTTCTGCTAATACATTGTATCTGCCGAAAAGCTCGTTTTACAGGCAACGGACAACAGACTTGAATACCTGCTGTATTCCTGTGCTGCCGTGTTCGGTGTGGTGGTTGCTGATTGTTGGGCCTTGGTTTAAATCCCAGAAAAAGCCTGGGTTTTTTGTAATTTTCTGCCCTTATTTTCTCAGCTATAATGTCAGTCTAATCCCTGTAGTTCACCCTGGGCAACGCTCTTGGTGATCAGATGGCTAAATTGCCAATGGATTCGGCTGTTCCTGACCAGTGCTAACGAGCAATGTTCAGCCAATTGATTCAATTAAAAAAATTCCAGTACATAACAAGCTAGTAGTAAAAATAAACGAAAGAAAAATGTAAGCATTACAAAGGCTTAAATTATTTATGTGTAATTGATTCAATTTTCATTTTAATACGTTTTGTGAAAAATAACGCAACAGTATACTCCGGTTCAAATTTTAAAATTTGCTTTGAATATCAAATAATGATTAAAGGATGAATAAAATGACTGACTAAACACAGTACTATTAAATGAATGCTTAACTTAAATAAAACATTCACATAAAATATTGAGCTCATACTGAAGAAACATTTTAATTATAAAATACTAATTTTTCAATTTGTGTATACTATTTACGGTATTCAGCTGTGATAACTTATACTTGAATATCCTTCCGTAACTTCAACACCTGTGGCAATCCGTGTAGAGGGCTTTAGAAAAGATGGATAAGTTATTTAATCGAATTTCTTCGCTTTCTTTCGGAGGTTATCATGACGCAAGAGAAGTCAATCTCCCCTGCGCTATTTTCCAAATCACCTGGAATTGGCCGGATGCTTCCTTTACATTGCATTCATCTAAAAGATGACAGGATTATTTTGGGAATTCATTCCTTTCGGTGTTACAAGAGAAAGAGAAATGAATGACAGAAGGTAAAGGTCTCTCTTATTACGACACTGACTGTGCAGATTTCCTTAATAGCTTTTGTGCGATATTTTCCAGCAACTGTTGAGAAATATTTTCTTTTTAAGAATATATCATAGATATAAAAAGTACGTTTCGTGAAATAAGATACTCAGATATAGAATAAAAATCATACCTACAGCAAAATCCCGATATTCCGGCACGTTCGAGATTTAATCGCTGACGGATTATCAAATATACTAGATCGTCGAGTTAAAACTGTATACAGATGCAAAATGTTATGCTCCGTATTGAGTGTACTGAGAAATGAAGAAACAAAGCACTGCATGTGTCAGGACTGACTGTTCTGTGCATACTTTTGGCGAACATATTCGTGAAGTACTAAAGTCCTGATCTTGAACAGGGAGCTGAATGCAGCTATGTTCTGTGGTAGAATAACTGCACGCAAGGAGGGTTTTAAAATGACCCTTTTATTAAACAACTATTTACAGCCACTTCCCAACTCGGAAGGGATAACAGAAAATAATGACCGCACTTGGGTCTAAACTGAACAATCAAATAATTTAAATTAAAGTTAAGTAGAAAATTAAGAAGTGGTTGCTCTCAGAGCTATAAACGCGAGGTTGGCCTCTATGCTAAACTATCAAAGGTGCGTAGCAAGATTTGGCTAATACTAACGCACTTAGATTTCTTCAATAAGTAATAGCGTAATAGCGCTAAGGCTTAGAAATTAAATACTGGCTGGACGTCGAACAGAGCCGCAGTGATCTGAGACTAAAAGCTCTCTCACACTGAGAAGTTCCTTGCTAACCTTTTAAATACCAAACCTTGGCTCCACTTCAAATTAGCATAAAGTTGAAACGCGCACTCATTCTAATGGCAAGTTGAAATAAGAACTTACAGTGAAGAGAAAATTAACATAAAACTTTGTTAGTTTAAACTAAAACCTTACACATGTAGCAAATCCCCAAATGTATTTAATTAAAAACATACCAAATATACGTAACTCATTTCACAACTAATAGAAAATAATATTATCGATATACCTGCATTTCAAGTAGTTTATCTGGTGAATTCATTTAATTACGTAAATGAAATTAATATTCAGAAAGAAAACATTTAAAAAAAATTTGAAAGACTTCATATTTTACATTACGCCTAAAGGAGCTTTTTTAACATTTTATGGGTTACCTTTATTTATTAAATATCATGTGCTTCGCACTTAAACCAAGAAATTTCAGTTGAACAGCAATATCACAAAATTATTTTAAAATGAGTATATCTTTAGAATTTCCGATACAACACAGTCTCGCGCGCTAGAGATATTTTTTTACAGTGTCGCCATTGCTCGCTTTGAAATCGTTGAGTTTGTTAATCAAAAATTCGTTAAAATTTTACAAAATATGAAATCGATAATAAAACAAATTCCAAATTTGTGCTTCCAAATGCCCATATCATAGACCTGTTATATGCTAGACCGAGCATCGCCATTCAAAACCGGGTGAAAAGCGGCACAGGAATGAGCTGCAGGAGTTTGGGCATGGAATGAAACTGAAACTAGACTTTGGCGTACTATCGCCACGGTTGGCGATTTTTTTCCGTTAAAAGTGAATAAAATAAAATAAGAAAAGGGAGAAATAGTGATGATTTCATCAGGAGGGTAGCATCACTATAAGACTGTTTCTATACTGCACAAATTAAATTTGCAAAATGCAGTCTACCCCCGACAGCCAGACAAATAGTTATACCTAGCTTAGCAGCACAAAGGCAGAGAAAGAGAAAAAAGGCAAAAACAAAATGAGACGAAGCAGTGTACAATAAATACAACATATCAGAAAAATGGTAATAGAATAAGTAAAGTTCAAATAAAATAAAAATAAAAAAAGAGTTTTTTCATTTAAAAATAAAGAAATAAATAAATAAATAGAAAGTGATTTAGGCAAAGTATATAATACATTCTAAAAATAGTGGATAAAAAATAAAATAATTTAAAAATTAAAAAAATAAATAAAATTCATATATATATTTATTATAATGCATAAAGAAGGAGCAAAGATAATTTTAGAAATTATTTTGAGTGAAAAAGAAATTAAAGTAAAACAGGAAGATTATAAGCCTAAAAATTGGCCAGGGGAAAAATAAATAAATAAATATATAAAAAATAAAAAATAGAAGGTTTTTTTAGTGCTTAGGACAGAATAAAAAATAAAAAATAGATAACATAAGTAAAATGAGTGGAAACAGAAAATAATACAAAAAAGAAATTCAATGTTAATACGAAAAGGAAATTTAATGTTAATACGGTGTATTATAGAGAACTACATAGCAGGCAAATCAAAGTGAGAAAGATATTAAATTAAATAAAGTAAAAATGAATGTCAATATAGCCGATATAAGTTAAAAGGAAGAGAGAGGGGTAAATTAATAAATTATGAAACAAAAATGTGGTAAATTAAGACTTCCTTTTACTAGCAAAAATAAATATATTATGCACGTTGCACAATGTAGTCGCACTATTTTAAATAATTTTAGAAGGTAAAATTTAAATAATGTTCATTATTTTTAAAAAGAAACTTAAAATTATTAAAGTTTTGAAATTTAACTGCTATATAATGACTATTTTCCTAATACTTAACAAATTCTTAATATTAAAATAAATGCCAGAAACATGATATAAGAAAGAAAATACGTGATTGAAAGTAAACATATTTGTTATAGTATTTGGATGCAAGAAAAGGGGATAAAATAAGGTCATTCATGTAAAAAAAAATCATAATTTTATGCAGTTCTTACACAGTGTATTGTATCGACATTACCAAGTATTAAATACATACATTACTACTTCGTACATGTCCGCATAAGCAAACGCATACAAAGAATATATAACTAAACGCATTTGAAGCAAAGTCTGTTGGCGTACAAAAAATGTCGCCAAAGCAGAATACTAGACTAATTAAAATTATATCATATTACTAAAATTTTAACATTTTTTTCAGAACGCAGTTATTAAAAACATACATATATATTAAGATACTTTTATTTAATTGTTATTTCAAGTATGCATATATTATATAAAATTAGAAAATCTATTTTTATTAGAAAACGGCAAGTAGAGTGGCTAAAACACCTCTACATTTTATAAAAAATAGGTTTTAAAACTTTAGAAAAAGCTCATCTGTGAAATGTTACTCCTCCAGCTTTCACGTATCTGGAATTACATCCATATGCGGAGCACGAAAGTACCATTTTTTAAGTCCGAAACAATGCGCGTACTCGCAAAACACTTGCTTCTCACAAATTCTCCATAGAGCTGTATTGGTAAGGAAGATTCGCGGGAAATACGATTCGGGAAATGTTCCATATGTCACGTGGTTCTCATTCCTGTTCCCCTTCAGGGTTGCCGTTTCTCTCTCTAGTACATTACAGCTCTATGGCCCATATACGGGTGGAAACGTCCGTTATTCAAAATTGGATGCCTTTAGGAACCGTTGTTTTATCACATGTGGAGAAACATACATGCATTTATGCAGAATTTTCATTATTTAATTTCTTTAAATATAATTCAGGGCTCTAATATTTGGTGGCAACAATTTGAAAAATGAAACTGCATTTATAGTGAACCAACGCAAAATGCCAAAATGAAATTAATAGTCCTTCCGGGCAAATTGCCCTTTGGACTAAAAATATTAAATTTAGTAATATTAATTACTGTAAATAACTTTATTGGTAGTTTAATTACATTTACTTAGTTTTTACTTTGAAATCGTCATTTCCGAATGAATGAATTCCATGAAGAATTTAATGTTATAGTGCCCACCAACTTTACTGATTTCGCTCCTTTTTAAATCAGTTTTAGAATATGAGTGGTCCTTATTTCTCCTTTATTGTCTTTTATTATTTTGAATGTAACATTAGAACACTTATCTTTTCGACCTTTCCTATACGTTTAATATTACCCAGTTTTCGGTAAACCTTTGAAGTCACATGTTTCCATTTATTTCCTTATCAATATTTTTAGTTTTGAAAACATTTAGACAAAGAAAGAAAGCGATATATAAATGTCAAGTTTCAAACAAAGGACTGACAGAAAATGACAAAAATATGCAAAGGAACAGTAATTTACCGAATATTAGTAACATAAGTAATGTCGCATCTGGTGGTAGGAATAAGAGGTTAAACGATTACTTGATAGTCGAGTGAGTGTGCTGAGCTATTGGGGGGCGAGGCGGTTATTTTGCATGTGAAATATTATGGAAATTTATTATATAGATTTTCGCAGTTGAGAGCAATTGATATTCTTTGGATTAATGACGCAATTTGGCATCTCGTGAATCTTCATCTCAATTAATGAGCTGAGCTTCTCATAATATGGCTGAATATTGGTAGATTTATAAGGTATTATCCCGCCTTCTTCGCATGCCTTCGTGGTGTAGTGATCAGCACGCTCGGCGGCGCGTATTCGAGAGGTCCGTGCTTCGAGTCCCGGCGAGGGCATTGCTCATTTTCCATGTCTCCTCCTTCAAAATAACCTAATGATTCTACAATGGCGCCCGAACTAAAAAAGGTGGTGGATTATGCACCACCAGGAGTTTGCAATTGGGTCCTCTAATTCCCAGTCGCCCCTTAAAAGAGGAAGTATATAAGGTATTTCTCTCACCTTCTTCGCACGCCTTCATGGGTCAGCGAGAGGTATGCGAGAGGTCCATGCTTCGAGTCGCCCCGGCGTGGGCATTGCTCCATTTTTCATATCTCTCCTGCTTTCGAAAAAATAACCTACAGTTTGACCTGGGATCAAATACCAAACAATGAAATGGCTTCTTTTTGTTGTTCACTTTATGAGTAAACTAGGGTGCATAACGTTTTACTTGCGCATATATTAAGTGAATACGTGATACATGCTTCAGTTAGTTCACTATGGTTAACTATTAAATTATGATTCACTCTTAAATTTCGCTATGGTTAGCTATCTAAAGGGTGAGATATCTTTCTGAAGTGATAGCATTCTTCCCAAAGAGCTTAAAAATTGAAAGCCACCTCCTATTCACATTATGAAACGGGTACTGCTTCGTACTCAATACTGACAAAAGTTCCTCTGCCGAAACGAGAAACAGTTAACATTTATAGAGGTACAGCAGTACAAATAATATCTCCAAGAATTCCTCAAAGGCATTCAGAAACAATACATAGGCGGCTAAATAATAACACACGAAGTTACAGAGGACCACGCACTCTCCCTTCGAGATTTCTTCTAGGATTCTATTCATATCCAGTCAAACCTTTTCACAGACATACGAGTGATAATACTAAACATTCAACAGCTTGCTCAGTCTGTGAAGAACCTCACAATTACCGTGATTGAACCCAACAAACAAAGCATTGCATTACCAGTGAGCATACTGACAGACCAGGATATCTCTCGAAGCACCGAACACGGGGCTCACGAGAGAAAATGTCCAAAGTAATGAGAAGTAACCAGTCAAAAGATCATGATCTTCAGAGACAAGAAACAAATACTACAAGACTTTATAGATTAAGTTCATCTGGAGATTATCTAAGATTAAGTTTATCTAGAGAGCTAAGACTCCCCAAATTCAACTAGCAATTCAATATATGATAAATAAAGGTATCTGCCCTGACGTTTTCAAAGAATCACATTATAATAATGGGAAACTTACTAGCCTACGAAACTTCTTCCAATCATGCCTGTCTACAAATACCGAAACAACAGTGTTTTATATTGGCCATAATAATATCTTTCTCAAGCGTACATACTGCTGAGTTACCATCAGATTAGAAGACCAAAAGGAAATGCTCAGAATCATTTGTACATCTATCCTATGGATCCAATGTTATAGAAACACTTGGGCAGCCAATAAAGACACCGTTGATAAATGCATAAAGTTTATAGTTTGTACTTTTGACAATGCAATTCGATTTCATTAACTGGGTATCCATGCTTTCGTTATTCGGGATGTAAAATTGTAAATGAATTTTGTACACAGAATTTTATAATCTCTTCTTTTCACTATCCTCTATGATTAATTATTTTTCTCCTTTTAATTCATTAATAATTTATAAATTTTAAATAAAATCTTATTAAGTAGAAACGTTTTCATTACTATTTTATGCTTTTTATCTTTTTACTTTCAATGAAATCAAATTATTCAAAACTACTTTGTTTCCAGTCGCACGGACAGTCTCCCATTCTACTGGGCGATTAACGAAATTCAACTTGCATTTTACATGTCTCGAAAGCGCGACTTATGATAAGTATTAGATTTATACACTGTGTCTCGTAAATGTTGCGACAAACTTCTGGGGGATGTCATAATATTAAGAATAAAAATTGTTCACATCAGAAGGATTAAGAATTGTACAGGAACCCATGCTCGGAAATGTCAGGGGTACGTGATAGCAGAGGTAGAAGACGGGAAAAGCAGCAAGCGTGATTAATTTGAAACATTTATTGGACATGAATACAAATGGTGTACGACAGCTTGAATGTTAAACAGATGCTCGAAATTTGCATCATCAGACGCCAAACATGCCTGACACCGACGGACCATTTGAATGTCGCGAATTATTTGATCTTTCTGGAGCACCGTTTTCAAGATTTGATTGACGATGTTCCACCAAATGTGAGGCGCAACATGTGATTCCAACATGATGGGGCCCCTGCTCATTTTGGACTGGATGTTCATAACCATTTGAACAGATCATTCCTGCATCGATGGACTGGGCCTGGTGGACCAGTTCTCTGGTCCTCTACGCTCACCGGATTTATCGAACCTTGATTTCTTTTTGTGGGAAGCCATCAAAAGTGTCGTATATCACGATCCTGTTGTGTCTGAAATGGATCTCGACTCAAGACTCGCTTGCGCAGCTGCTACAATCAATCGTCCGTCGGCTGTAAATGTCCGTCAGGTTGCGCAGCTGCTACAGTCAATGGTCTAATGGCTGTACATGTTCGGCAATCTATGGTCTGTCGGTGTCAGGCATGTTTGGCATCTGATGGAGCAAACTTCAAGCATCTGTTGTAACATTCAAGCCGTCGTACACCATTTGTATTCATGTCCAATAAATGCTTCAAATTAATCCCACTTATTTCTTTTCCTATCTTCTACCTTTGCTTCCACTTAGGCTGACATTTCTGGGCATGAGTTCCTATGCAATTCTTAATCCTTATAATCCTACTTTCCCAGGAAGTTTGTTATAACATTTACGGTCCAACCTGTATAATTGTTAGATTTTGATATACAGAGTTACGCTGTACCAGCAACTTTGACTATAATCCCTGACTCCATTGACAGTGTTTTCGCTCTAGAAAACAGTGGCTATACTTTACTGATTATCTGTGGTAATCAGGTTTACTTAAATTACAGGGCTATTAACAAAGGGACTTTCGACTGCCCACTTCAAATAACATATCCTTTGTCGGAGAGTTTCTGAGCTCTGGATTCTCGATCTAGAAGAACAGAGACTTTTCATGTTGCTGACAGTCCCTGATAACAAAGAAAAATCTTTTTCCCGTGAATGTCCGTTAACGGCCCGTTCAGTTATATTTGTATTTAAGATTGCGTTATTCAAATTTTGATGGCTCTAGGTGCCGTTGTTTTATCAGAATGCGAGAAACATACATACAATCGCGCAGATTCTTCATTATTTAATTTCTTTAAATATAATACAAGGTTCTACTATTTGATAGCAACAATTTGAAAAGTAATTCGCCATTTATAGTTTTCAAAGCAAAATGGCAAAACGAAATTAATAGTCCTTCAGGGCAAATTGCCACTTTGGATTAATAATTATTATAATTATTATATTTGCAGGTATGCTTAAAAATATAACTACTTTAAGATCATGGTAAAAAATTTATAAGTTATAATTCAAAATGTTTTTCTAAAAATTTATAAATATTATTTAAAACTACAAATTTTATAAATAAATAAAAAAGGGCGAATTTTATTTGGAATGAACCTAAATTTCGAAATGTGAAAGGAGGAATCAAATAAATATAATAAAAAAAGAAGTCTTAATAAATATGTATCAAATTCATATTTAGCTAAAATTTTGAGAGCTAATTGTTTAAAAACTACTACATTAGGGCATTAGACTCAGTGACTGACACACAAGCCGCCCAACCGGTACAGTGGTTAGCGTCGCTGACTGCCGTGCCGAAGGGCTCGGGTTCGAATCCCGGAGAAGGCATGGATGTTTGCAAATGCATAGTGTCGTTGCGGCATGGCGGCACTTTAAATATGCGGCGAGCCGAAAGTCCTCTCGTGTGGATTGGTGGGAGAGGAGAGGGGTGGGAGACCCCTGGATTCCCCCCCGGGGTGCTCTACCTCAAAATTGGGGGTTCAAAATAGAAGTCCAGCCTCTCTTCGGAGTAGGCTCTGGCAATCATTCTTCATGTGGTAATGGACAGGACAACAACAACAACTGGCACACAGTAAAACGTGGACAACAACACAACTGTCCACATTAAATACTTAGTTTGGTTTAGTTGATTATAGCAAAACACGCTATGACTATCTGCTTAAGGGGAGTGATGCCTTCGTGGAGGACCCTCTAAGGGAAACTGGCTCGTGTGCACATGGGGAAAACCACGAAAATGCCTATGCAGCGAGCCCATTCATCTGGAATCGAACCCAGATCGTAACTACTAATGTTAGGCAATTTTTCTGTTCGGCCGCTGGTGGACCATTAAATATTTAGAAATTAATGTTTGCGGTCTGCGACCATTGGCTTTCAAAGAATAAGGAAATAGCTAATCTTCGTTTTCGAACTGAGATTTTTCAACCCAACGCAGAAAATTACAAAAAAAATTACATGCGTATTATGTTTACAAAAAAAATGGATTATTATTATTAAACAACAGAAAAATTATAAATCTTGAAGAAAAAGGTTAGAAAATGGCACTTAATGGCGGTTAAAAGACAAAAAAATCAAATGAAATCAATTTGTTACGAAAGCATCAAATTTAATATAGCTTATTGGCTTGAATATAAGAAGATCTTATGTATAAGACGATTATGTTATTTTGATGTTTTTTCTTACTTCAGAAAAGACATCTATATTGTAACAGTTTATATATTATATGTAAGATAGTTTAGGAGACAGTAATTAAATAGTTTAAATTACATAGCTTAAGCCAAATCTAAGTAACACATTTCTTTCGACTTAGAAATTAAAGTATGTGTGATAAACAATCTTGTTAACCCAAAGGAGCGCCAGCTCAGAAGTGCTATTAATTTTGTTCTGGCATTTTGCATCGATTCACTGTAAATTTCCGTCTCACTTTTCAAACTGTTGCCACCCTGTCTTATATTTAAAGAAATTAAATAATGAAGAATCTGAATAAATGTATGTAGTTTTCTCGCATTGTGATAACACAACGGTACATACAGCTATCCAATTTTGAATAACGTACGTTTCCACCCGAATATGGTCATCTGGAAACCCAAATTTGGAATTTATTTTATTATCTATTTTATGTTTTGTGAAACTTTAACGAATTTTTGATTAAAAACTCAACGATTTAAAAGCGACCAATAGCAACATTGTACGGAAAATAAAAAATAAATAAATAAATAAAAAAAAAACATTTTTATCTCCAGCGCACGAACCAGTGTATCGGAAATTCTAAAGATAATTTAAAATTATTTTGCGATATTGCTGTTGAATTGAATTTTATGGCTTAAGTGCGAAGAACATGATATTTTGTAAATAAAGGTAACACAAGAAACGTTAAAAAAACGCCCCCCTTGGGAGTAATGTAAAATCTGGAAGCTTTGAGATTCTTTTTTTTTTTTTTTTTTTAAACATTTTTAGTCCAAAGGGGCAATTTGCCTAGAAAGGACTATTAATTTCGTTTTGGCATTTTGCGTTGATTCAGTAGAAGCCTTGTTTCACTTTTCAAATTGTTGCCATTAAATATTATTGCTCTGTATTACATTTAAAGAAATTAAATAATGAAGAATCTGCGTAAATGTATGTATGTTTCTCGCATTGTCATAAAACAACGGTACCCAGAGCCATCAAACTTTGAAAATTGGACGTTTTCCCCCGAATATGGGCATCTGGAAGCCCAAATCGGAAATTTGGAATTTGTTTTATTATTGATTTCATATTTTGTAAAACTTTAACGAATTTTTGATTAAGAAACTCAAGGATTTCAAAGCGAGCCATGGCAACGTTGTACAGAAAAAACATTTTTATCTCCAGCGCGTGAAACTGTACATCGGAAATTCTAAAGATATGCTCATTTGCAAATTATTTTGTGATATTGCTGTTGAACTGAATTTTACGGTTTAAGTGCGAAGAACATGATATTTAATAAATAAAGGTAACACACAAAATCTTAAAAAAACGCTCCTTTGGACGCAACTTAAAATCTGAGTCCTTTCAGAATTTTTTTCTAATCAGTTTACGCATAGGATTCGGATTATAGCTTCCAGGATAGCAATTTAAAAGAAAGAAATCATCTTATACCGGATCAATACGAAACGTCCAGTTACCATAAATAACTAAGTTTCTGATAATCACATCCGCATTTAGTATAGATTATGTGTTAATTCGTTTCGCTTTATACGGGATTTTACTGAAAACTATTGCTGTAGCTGTTGCTTGATTTATCTCCTCCAAGGGACGGGCTCAAGAGTTATTACGAGTAATACAGCAGAAGTATCAAGACCTTAAACAACAGTGGCGAAAATATGACTATTTCCATTTCCATCCCAATTCTAACCGATATTCTGCCGACTATAGAGGGAACGCCTTTTCTTCTTTATTATTCCGATAACTTTTATATGTTTTTTCTTCTCTGTACAGATACTGTGGTCAATAATAGTCATGTCTTACCGAATACCAGTTTTCCGTTTGAAAGGAATGTTCGCTGACCACTTAACGAAGTACAGCATTATACGAAAACTTAGAAATTACTGCAGAATGGTCATCTAGGATGATCCGATAAAGGTATATATGAGTGTTATTTTCAAAATTAATTATACTCTTATTTTTTATGATTCATAATTATGTGTAGCTGTATTTTTATCAATATAAATTAAAAATCTAACTTTTCCTGACTTTTGTTTTTAGAAAGAAAAACGGGTGTATTTTTTTATTAGATAACAAGTGAGAACTAAGTAAATAAATAAATAATAAAAAAGACCTACGCCGCAGTTCAAGAGAACATAAATTTAATATCAAATAACGTTTTTAGTCCAAAGCGGCTTTGTTCCTGAAAGACTATGGTTTTCGTTTTGCCATTTTGCGTTGAATCACTATAAATGGGGAATCACTTTTCAAATTGTTGCCACCAAAAGTTATCGTCTTGTCTTATATTTAAAAAAATTAAATAATGAAGAATCTGCATAAATGTATGTATGTTTTTTCAAATGGGATAAAACAACGGTACCTAGAGCCATCCAATTTTGAATAGCGTACGTTTCCACCCGAATATGCGCATCTGGAAGCCCGAATTTGGAATTTGTTTTATTATCTATTTCATATTTTGTAAAACCTTAAACGAATTTTTGATGAACGAACTCAATGATTTCAAAGCGAGCAATGGGAACACTTTACGAAAAAAAAAAAAACCTTTTTATATCCAGCAGCAGAACTGTCTATCGGAAATTCTAAAGATATGCTCGTTTTAAATTATTTTGCGATATTGCTGTTGAACTGAATGTTATGGTTTAAGTGCGAAGAACATGATATTTAATAAGTAACACACAAAACGTTAAAAAAACGCCCCTTTGGACGTAATTAAAATCTGAAGCATTTCAGATTTTTTTTCCTTTTTTCTTTCTGTTTTCTGAAAAACCTCAGGCAACCGTGAGAGTGGCCGAGAAAGTGACAAGGCGGAGTCTTGGAAAGGTGCCATTTTGACAGAAAGACAGACAACTCAATATCGTCACGTCTTTTTTTTTTTTTTTATCTACATTATATGACGGCTTCAGAAGTTTTCTACGAACATAGACGTTCTGAAAACTGTTAAATCTTCGGATAAAGAACGATACAGTGCAGAACTTTACTCCTGTCAGACTGGAAACAAATAGAAACAATGACTGTTATAGAGTA
Source organism: Stegodyphus mimosarum (assembly GCA_000611955.2). Taxonomy (NCBI): domain Eukaryota; kingdom Metazoa; phylum Arthropoda; class Arachnida; order Araneae; family Eresidae; genus Stegodyphus; species Stegodyphus mimosarum. Next base: position 158,019 of record KK121026.1, read on the forward strand.
CATCGCCAGTGCTTTTAGTGGTTCTGCTAGATATGAAAATATATTTACCGCGAATTTTTGTTTTCCCTCTTTCCCGTAATAAACAATGATATAACAATAATCGGAAACTCTTGAGAATCGACTTTTGAAGACCTAGTTGTTCATTTCTATTTCTTACTTGTTTACAACCTGTATTTCACTGATGCACGTAAATAATCATTGCTTACATACAGTAAAATTCTATTTTATCATAAACGATGAATAAAAATATTATCGAATTAATCATTTCCATTTTTTTTCACTGTTTTGAAAGCAGATGAATATTGTAAAAGGAAAAAAGAAAGTGATTTCAGTGGTTGCATGAAACAAAAAATCTCTGAAAATTTTGATCGGGAGATCACTAAGAGAAACAAATAATAAAAATAATTAAAAAATTTAATAGAGTCGACTGTCAAGTGGAACATGTTTTAAAAAATGAAACTGGGGACCAGTGGGCTTTTTTTTAAGTTCATAATTTATATACCTCTGTATGTTGATTAAAAAAATGAAGATTTTTCTGTCACTCACAACATTTTGCAATATGAAACTACTTTTCCTTAATTTACCGTTGTACTTTTTATCTTGTAAAAAATCGTTTAAGTTTCTAACCAGTTATTTTATATCAGTCTCGTTCCTATTTTCCTGTCAGAAAGTAAATTTCTAGCTTGCACGATATTCAAATTAGGTGGAGAGTATTTAAAGGAAGGTTTTAGAGAGTAAACTCAGAGCGTGTTCTACCTGCTTGAAGGCCACGTTGCTAAATAAGATTCTCTCGCGATTAGTATGTGCGGTGTTGAGTTATTCTTGTCATTAGGCCTGTTTACGCCAACTTCGGTCAGAGCCAGCTTCAGCGCTAGTTAAACTGTGAAGCCTGTAGTGTAGACTAGTTCATCCATTATCTTTGATTTAAGCCAAAACTGTTAGCTTCTGTAAGCACGTGTTGGTGCTGTTTGTTAAACTTCAGTCGAGATAATAAAAGGATCTTTTACACTTTCCTGATGTGGACACTACATGCCTTCCTTACACGGCCTATCAAGTTATACACATTTTTGGTGCAATTTATTTAAATTTATTTCCTCGAATTTCATTAGGGATATATTTCTCATTCAATCAAATAAAATCTCATTTCGCGGCAAAGCAAAAATACATAAAAATTCAAAAGATCTCCAGTAAAAATTGCAAAATACAGTAAAACCTAAAACCCAATTACAGGTTTTAAAAAAATTACAATTAAAATTAGAGTTTCTAAGCGAAAACAAGCTACTGGGTCAAAGAGCAGAAACATAAACTTTTACGTGCACAGAAATTTAAAGTTAACTCCTGGTTCCACTGAGCGAAAAGACTCTTGAATTGGTGAACCAACTGACTTAAGTCACTATACTACACTGGTGAAATAAATAAAGAGAATTTTCATATTTGATCTACTATCTCCAGAACTACTGGACAGATTTTAATAAAATTTGGTGTGAATATAGATTGATAGAATACAAACAAGATAAACATTCAACAGTTATAATAGACACACATGTTCGTGTGTAACACTCATGGGAGTCTGAAGATCTGAAACAGCGGTTGCAGAAGACACAAAAGAAATGGGTTAATAGGGGGTATGGTCCCCTCTTACAGCCATACAGGCCTCGCAGCGTGATGCCATACTGGAAGTAAGGCAGTTTATCAGTGCCTGTGGCAATTGGTCCCACTCATTCAGCAACGCTGTTTTCAGTTCCTGGATGGTTCTCGCGGGGTGTTGCGAGTTGCAGTTGCCCTCCCCAGAGCGCCCTATACATGCTCTATAGGGTTGAGGTCTGGAGACTTGGCTGACCAATCCCTCCGGCGAATATCCTCACTCTCGAGAAATTCCTCGACCAGAAGAGCTCTATGTGGCCTCGCGTTATCGACCTGTAAGATGAAGTCGGGGCCCACTCCGGAAAAGGCGATCATAGGGCTCCAAGACCTCATCCCTATACCATCCATCCAACATGATGCCTGCCCAGACCATTACATCGCCACGCCATAATTATTGATTTCGCGGACATTAGAAGGTAGGTAGCGGTACCTTGGCTCTCTCCATACGAAAGTACGGCGATAGTCCGTATTTAGACTAAAATGGGACTCGTCGGTGAACAGAACGGTCGACCATATCTCCATACTCCAATCACCATGCTGCCTGCACCATGCTAATCGGACTGTCCTGTCTGTAGACATGAGAGGAACGCAAACAGCCGGTCTTCTGGCAAACAAGCCTCTCTCATTCAGTGTTTTGGAAACAGGCACTCTTGTTATACGGGTTCCTGTGGTTGCATACAAGTCCCTAGAGAGCTGAGAAGCTGTAGCCCCTCTGTTACGCCTCGCTAAAATGGACAAATAGCCATCTTCTCTGGCTGTCTACACACGACGATGGGCGTTAAATTAAACTCTCTGCATATCTGAGCTTGCGATTGGCCTGCCTTTAGTCTCCCCACAATTCGCCATCTCATTCCATCATCTAAACATTGGTGGTTATTCATTTTTACTGTTCCGATGTGAATTTAATCGATTGCTGCAAGATAACACCAAGAAAATTGCCGAAGTGTGCTAGAGAACGCAATTCGTCTTATCCTCCACTCGCTTATAAAGTCTGTTTTCTGCTTGATCCGCCTACACACATGTTTACGCTAACGTATTTACACGATTTGCAATTTTATCTAGAAGCAGTGGTTTTTCCTTCAGTTCAGTTCTTTTCATACTATTCGATAAAATACGCTAATTCTCTTAATTTATTTCACCAGTGTACTAAGAGGTTCAAATGTAAAGAAATAGCTACCACATTAGAGCACCATCTTAACTAAGTAAATGTTACGTTGGTTGTAGCTAACTTAACATTTACTTACTTAAACTTTTAAATTGTTGATAATCGTAAAACTATTGCATGCATATTAACTAAATGCATGAAAACCCTAACTGGAGTATAAGAATAACATAATTCAATCCCTTTTAAAGTGCACAAAAAAGAAATTTTAGAAGTGCCGGTGTAGGAACACCGAAGTGTAGAAACGCAGAAATTGTGATGGCGAAGCAGGTAGATGGTATATTGAAGAGGATCCGTACTGAAGAGGAAGAATTCTGATTGCGTAATATGCTGATATGTTGAGTTCGTTATATCTAAGATACTTGAAAATCGAGGCGGATTAAATTATTAGTCCAAAGGGGCTTTGTCCCTGAAGGACTATTGTTTTCGTTTTGCGATTTTGCGTCGGAAACATTAAAAGTCTGAATCACTTTTCAAACTGTTGCCACAAAATATTGCAGCCCTGTATTATATTTAAAAAAATTATATAATGAAGAATGTGCATCAATGTATGTATGTTTCTCGCATTGTGATCAAACGACGGTACCTAAAGCCATCAAATTTTGAATGCCGTCATCCTGCCTCGAATATAGGCATCCGGAAGCTCAAATTTGAAATTTGGAATTTGTTTTATTATCGATTTGATATTTTGTAAAACTTTAACGAATTTTGGATGAACAAAGTCCAGGATTTCGAAGCGGGTAATAGCAACGTCGTACAGAGAAAAACATTTACTTTTTATCTGCAGCGCGTGAGACTGTGTGTAGGAAATTCTAAAGATAAGTTCAGTTTAAAATTATTTTGCGATATTGTTCTTTAACTGAATTTTATGGTTTAAATGCGAAGAACACGATATTCAATAAATAAATGTAACATACAAAATATTTGAAAAACGCCCCTTTGGACGTAATTTAAAATCTGAAACCTTTTAGATTTTTTTTTTTAAATTTTTATTTAAATTGACATTTGTGGCCACAATTCACTTGGCACTCTAATCGTGCCTATTTCCAGAACATCGCTATATTGCTATTTTCAACGCTATTTTGCTACTCAACAAAGATATGCCTCACTCTTTCAGTGATGCCTGCTTTCGTATCGCCGCAACGGGACTTACAGCACATACGTGCAGAAGTATTTCCTGAATTATCATGGACGAAACTTTTACTATTAGGAACCAGTAAGGATAATAATAGACGGGTAAAGACCTCCGGGTCGTACACCCATTATACGAGTGACGACCTAAGACCTAAGACCTATTTCCGGAAAATTTACATTGATACTGTTGCCAGATAACACAGAGAAACAACCTCTAAGTAGCAACAAAGGTTGAACTGAAGTGTTCATTTATCCAGTATGGAAGACCGCCAAGAGAAAGAATTTGGGTTAGATTAGAAGAGTTTTCAGTTTTCAAAATCTTAAGTTCCCAATTAGCTACGTCATCAACGTAACGCAAGCCATGTATCATATACTGATCTAGAAATAACGCAGCCCAAAAAAGTTATTGCAGTTTCTAGAATACAAAGAAGATACACTAAAATTAAAAATGAGGAATTTAAAGCCTATTGTTAAACTGAATTATAAAGCTGATTTACATATTTTTTAACTTACACACATGTTTGTTGCTTCCAGCTACAACGAAAAAGGGATGTGCACAACTAGATGTTATAATAGTCCCAAGTACAAAATTTCAATGTTCTACGGCTACTCGTTTTTGCGTTAGGCGAGATTTATACATACGTGAATACGTACATACAGACGTCACGAAAAAAGGTCTCTTCTGTATTATCCATTTTAAATCCAATTTACAATCCGTTTCGAAAAAAAAAGTCCTTTATTCTGTCCGTAGGTACAGATGACACGCAAGAAAGTCGTCAGGATTTGGCAGCGGTCAAAATGGATATTTTCTCTGAAATATGATATCCCAAATATTTCGCGATTACAATACTTCCTTTAGTTCGCAAAAGAAATAGAAATGCGTGTTCACTAGAAGCTACTATTTTCTTTTTCAAATGCCCTGCCTCGAATTTCATGATTTTATTTAAGAAGTGTTCAATGATAAGCTAATGCTTTTGGTTGTCAATGCACAGTTTATTCTTCCTTTAACTTAAGTTACATTAAACTGTGTTAAAGGCAACTAATGACTGTCCCAAATGATTTTGGTCTTCTGTGAAGGTTATTATTTTACAGATGTAATGTTTAATACAATTTTTACGCTCTCAGAAACACTGGTTATTTCCAGTAATGATCGTATTCGATGGGTGATCGACTCAAGGCAATCCACTGTGTATGAAGATATTGAAAAATGCTAGATAAAATGTTATACGTATTTTTTTGTTCAGATTTCGAACCATTCACTGCTTTATCACTGTTTCAAATATTTTAGTAAGCTTTTTGGAGCTTTTCAGCTAGATTTCAGTTGATCAAATTATAATTTCGATGATGGCATCACTTGCTTCATTAGATTTCTTGCTTCAGTGATCTTCCCATTACATCATTTCCTGCATTCGCGGTGATTGGACTAAAAACATTTCCCATTCTGCTTGTTCATTTGAAAACAATATAGTGAAGTTAGGAAATCGGAGAATCTTTTACAAGAGAAACAATAACTGGGGAAGGATATCTACTGTAAAAATTATTTCAATTTACATAAAACCAATATAGAAAGCTTTGATTTATTTCTTAAAAAGGTCGTTTCGCTTTATTTTTTAAAAGGTCGTTTAATAATATCTTTATTTCTTAAGACAATGGAATTTGAAAAAACGAAGCAAAATGAGAATGTTTCTTGAAGAACAGTTTCATACCATATTCTTTCGAAATTCTAAAGTATTCGGTTTAATTCAGATTTGCGTACTTCTTTTACATGCGTTTAATTCGTGGTACGTTTTCTTCAACTCTGTTCACTGGTGACAGCTATGAAAAGAATACGAAATCTCGTTATTAATTTCTTTTCTGCCCAATTCAAAATCTGTATTTATTACCGTATATACCCACGTATAAGTCGATACCGCGTATAAGTCGACCCCCCCCCACTTCGACCTTAAAAATTCGTGAAAAATAAGAAACCCGCGTATAAGTCGACCCCCCCACTTCCGAAATCGATCGAGAAACTTCGAAAAAATTTTTTAAGTACTACATTTATTCAAAATCATCTGAGGAAACGAAAAAAGTAAATAAACGATAAAAAATACCTTGGTAAATAAACAAAATCAAAATCCTTCAAAGTCCAATTCATGGTCAGATTCGCCAAACATTTCATAGAACTCTTCTGTCGTCATTGGCTCGTCATCATACATAATTTCAGTCTCGAACTCTGTATTGTTACAATCACTACTAGAGCCTTCGTCGTCATTTTCACTTTCAAAAACAGCATCATCTTCCGTGCGTCTAGTTCGTTGCTAATACAACATTTTTTAAATGATTTTATAATCATTTCAAAGGGTATTTCGTTCCAAGCACTGAGCAATTAATGTAATATCGGGCTTTTTAATCTTGCCTCGATATTGATCGGTTGTTCGGGGGCCGAAAATTCTTTAGTTTAATCGAAACTTATTCTAGTTAAAGTATGAAACTCTGTGATTAATTCGTCACATTATTTAATTCATGAAATTACTTCAAGTAAGTGACTTATTTGATAAGTCGTCCAATTTGAGTGTGGGAAGAAAACAACTGCATTATATAAAGAAATTTTTGAACTTCCGATTCTTTTAATTTTTTATGGCCCCGCGTATAAGTCGCCCCCCCCCCCACTCTGAAGTCTTTTTTTTTGTCCAAAATATCTCGACTTATACGCGGGTATATACGGTAATTCTTGTTTGATTAATTTTTGCATTTTATTTACAGATATAATTTATTTATATTTTATTTAAGTCTGCAAATAAAAAATTTAAATTTCGTAGGCTAAAATGTCGATTAGCTCTTTAAAAATTTATTTTTGCAAGGCTACAAACTCATTTCCCTTACAGAACTATATATACACAAATTTTTGTATTAAATACGAAAACTTTTCTTTCAGAAATTCATTTTTCCTCATATTTTTTAATTCATAGTTCCAAGCATTCATTGAAGTAGAAATACTGTTAATCAGACAGGACTTTTAATTTAATTGTTATTTTATTCACAGGTTTTATTCACAGGTAGGCTTGTATTTAGTAAAGCGTGGTGCCTTTTTTAGGAATAGAAGCCAGTATATATTAAATATTCTAGATCTTTTTGCGAAAAAGGAAATTTCCTTTTAGTAAATACAGAGGCTGTTCGCACATTTTTTAGACGATGTATACTGTATTCAGAAAACTAAATTACATAAAATTCTTATGTTTTAAATGTTCTATTTGACATCCCTTATTCTGAACTATCTTTTGACACCGTAATTTCCAGGATAATAATGCCTTTTGAAGTGTCAGAAGAGGTATTCTATCCCATTCCTCCCGAACAGCTTTCCAGAGTCTTGTTAGGGTTTGGGGACAACGTTTGGATAATGCAGTTTTTAAAAGTCCGAAAGCACAAAAATCCATAGGTGACACAGCGGGAGATTTAGTAGGGATATCAGTGAAGGGTATGGCCCCGATACCAGTATATTTAGTAGTATCAGTGAAGGGTATGGCCCCGATACCAGTTTTTTGTTCCATTTCTTTTACGAAATTTACAGTGGATTTTGATGTGTGACTGCTAGCTTTGTCCCGATGGAGTCTCACAGATGGATGGCACTGTGGGTAAAGCGATGATATTTCATTCAAAAAAATTGGCGATAAAATATGTTCCTGATAGTATTTGGAGTTAATCTTGACATTTTTTTAACTCTCTTTATTTTTAACTTGCTATTTTAAGAAAAACCAGCAGCAATCATGAATCCCTTAGAAAAACTTTTTTTCGATTCTTTGAACCATGTACTTAAATTTTTTTCTCCCCTTTTATGATAATAAATGGCTCTTTTTTGTTACAGTCATTTAAATACACCCATGCTTCATCTATTGTGACAATTGTTTTCCATTTTTCTTTGGATAAGTGTTTCTCATATAGAATTCTGCAGCGTGTCCTGCGTCGAGCGATATGCTTCGGAAGAAGACGATGCACATTGCGTTTTTTCTCTTTCTTAAGATTTAAATCAACGTTTATCATTTTGTTTACAGTGCACACCGAGCATTTTAATGATTTTGCAACTGTCCTTTGGGGGATTTTCTTTTAGCATTAAACAACGTACCTTTGAAAAAGTCGAAGATGTCCGTTTTTTCCTTGGATACTTGTTTGGAATTTTTGTCCCACTTGAAGCTCCAATTTGACGTTTTTTCCTTTCTTGTCGATGATATTACCTATCGATGCTTTAGATATCACAAAACCATGACTCTCACATCGTTTTTGGATAACGGAGTATGCATATTTCTCTTCGGAAAGAGCGTCAGTGTAGCCTTCGAACGGCTGCTTTGTTAAATTCGCCATTTTGAATAAAAATAAAACTTTCAAGCCACAGACGATAATTTTGACTTTTAAAAACATAATACAATTGCAATTACTTCTTTTGCAATAAACGATTTTTTATTACCGCTTACCAAAATCGTCTAGAAAATGTGCGAACAGCCTCTGTAAATATGTTAAGCATCATATCGCTGCTGCGTCTTTGCTATATTGAGGCTCTTAGTATTTTCATGAAAAGAATAGAGAAGATAAAATCATAAGTTTTGGAAACAACTATCTTGTGTTCTATAAATTTTAAATTCAGAACGGCTACTCCAAGTTGTTTCGCGTATACTTTTGCGAATACTTCTCACATACAGAATAACGGAACCTTGATATAACACAAATTGTTGTTTCCTTTGAACTGCACAAATTCGCAAAATGTTGTGTTATTGTGCAGTACTTATAAGTCAAGGATAATTGCCTTTTGGTAGCGAATTGTATCAGGACTAATGAAATTAAATGATTGATATTCCCATAAAAATGTGTATTGGTGCTAAATGAAATGCTGAAGAAGGACGATCGTTCTACTTAAGTTTCTAAGGAAGCATTTTCTCTGGTGTTTTTTTATTTATGGTTAAACTTAAAATCACGATAATGTATTCGAATAATTAAAGTGTAATAAAAATAGTTTAATGTTTAAAAAAATTGGCTTTGATGCGAAAACTCACTACCTGAATTAAATTTTGCAGATTTTGAACTGAATATTAGCTTAAGGGGTGTCGGAACCTCCTATACCGACAATGTTAAACTGGCCATTTTCGATGTACCTTTTCTCAAGATCTGCTGTAGATATACTCTTGAAATTTTTTGCATAATTAACATACACCTATCTGATTATGCTGAAATGAGCTTTTGAAACACTTTTAGACTAATTTATAGACTACACTGGTGTGCAAAAATTAAGGACGAGACGGTTTTTTCAATATAACTTTGTACAAAAGCTTTCCAAATCAACACATTTAATACCGTAAGATCGCCAATACGTAAGGACATGAGTAATGTAAGCAACACTTACTAAAAGAGAAATCAGAGGGTTAAAAAGAAGCTTTATTGAAAAAGTAGCATGGAGCGCAATGCGACTGAAGGCCGAAACATCCCCGTGATGGGTGACCAGCAAGAAACATCCGGTCTTTAATAGGGGATATGATCTCCCCTGACTGCTAGGCAGGTTTCACATCATTTGAGTATGCTGGATGTGCGGTTGTTAATGAGCTGTTGAGACACTGCTGCTCGTTCCTCTTGTAGCACCAATCGCAGTTTCGGAATCGTTACTGGCGATAAGTTACGTGCTGCCACGGGTCTCCCTAGTAAGTTCCGTACATGCTTGACGGGATTTAGATCCAGAGACCTTGCCGACCAATCCATGTGTTCAATATCTTCACTCTCCAACAGCTCTTCGACAGTAACTGTGCGATGAGGTGGAGCGTTGTCGTCCATGAAGAGGAACTGAGGATCCATAGCCCTTGTGAAAAGACGCATGTAAGGAAGAAGAACCTCGTTACAATAGCAGTCCCAGGTGACGAACCTCCTTGGGAGATATGAAGGTCGGTCCGGCTACCAAGCATTATGTCTGCTCGAACGAGAACTCCGCGACCTCCAAAACAGTCCCTTTTGATGATGTTGAAGGGGTTATTGCGTGTTCCCCGCTCTGTCCAGATGTGTATGTGTCTAGAATCGCAACTCAGACTAAATCTGCTCTCATCTGTAAAGAGTACTCGTCCCCATTCATTGTCTCTCCAATTCCGGTGTTCCCGGCACCACAGAGAACGCCTTCTCCGATGGGCAGGCGTTAGAGGTACACACCGTACAGGGCGTCGTGCAAACAGACCACCACCGTGCAGTCTTCTGGCCACGGTAAAACGCGATATCGGTCGTCCAGTCGCCTGTGTCGTGTGTCTAGCGATTTCTCCCGCTGTCTGCCGCCTGTTTCTTCTGGCCTGTAAGGCAATATACCGGTCATCTGCGGGTGTGGTTCCTCGTGGACGACCACTACTAAACCCCCGGATAGCTGTTCCTGTAGTTTGAAATTGTCTCCAAAGTCGTGAAACGATGCTGTGAGCAATTCCGAACTCTGCAGCCACACTTGTCACACTGCGGCCTTCCTCCAACTTCCCAATGATTCGACCTCGGGTAAAAGCATCCAGATGCCGTCTAACAGATTGATTCTTCGCCATTTCTCGCCGAGGCAGCAACTCGGTGTGATTTTAACTGCTATACGGCGTGCAATCTCTTTGACAGAACTTACTGATCTTACACCGACAACATGCTTTATACTACTCAGACGCTTCCCCATTACGTCTACCTGCATACCTGCGCATGTGCTACCATACATCACCTTACTTAATCTCCTGACTGGTCTTTCTGTCTGCTCTGCCTCTTCGTTCAGGTGATATGCTAATTTTTCAACTTCGTCTTTTTGCACCCCTATGTATTTTATTAGGCATAGTAAAATTTAACACTTTTCTCACGCAAAAAAATTTGTGAAATTGTTTTATCTTAATTTATGACAAAAAGCTCATTTCAGTAAATACACTCACGTTTGTGAAAATTGCAACACCAAGAAGGAATCGTCATAATTGAATGCAATTTAATACACAGTTGAGTGGTAGTGGTACAAATAAATGATTAAATGTTCAAAGCAAACAAACAAGAACAAGAGATCAGAATCAGTATTTTGTGTGGCCACCACGCGCCGCAATAAGTGCTGCTACACGACGTGGCATGGAGTCAAACAAAGTTTGAATGTCTGACTGAGGAAGAGCATTCCATATCGTTTGTACGCGTACCCAAAGTTCGTCTGCAGACGCAACAGGACGAGGATCACGAGCAAGACGCCGACCAATGACATCCCACACATGTTCAATTGGCGACATATCCGGGGAACACGCAGGCCAAGGAAGAAGCTGTACCTGCTGCGCTGCAAAGAAGGATTTAACAATCCGAGCAGTATGAGGGCGGGCATTGTCCTGTTGAAATACAGCGCCTGGCAAGCTTTGAAGGAAGGGAACAGCTTCGGGCTGTAGAACTTCACGGATATACCGGTTGCTGTTCAGATTGCCCACAATTCGTAGCAATTGAGATCGTCTATGATATGCTATGGCGCCCCAGACCATAACTCCGGGTGTTCGTCCACTGTGGCGTTCGATAATGCACTCCGGAAGGTGGCGTTCACCGGCATAGCGTCTGACACGAATGCGGCCATCATGGTACCACAAATTAAAGCGGGATTCGTCAGAAAACACGACATGCTGCCAATCAGCACGCCAGTCTCTATGCTGATTGGCCCATTGTAGCCGCAGGCGGCGATGGTCGTGCGTTAGGGGGATCCTGTATAAAGGAGTCCGTGCGCGCAGTCCACACTGCAGCAGACGTCTACGAATTGATGAAGCACACAATGAAACACCTGTAGCTATTGACCACAGTGCTGCCAATTGTCTAGAGGAAGCTGTACGGTCCGTCCGCGCCATGCGGACCAGGTGTCTATCATCGCGAGCTGACGTCACATTTCGGGGTCCACTCCCGGATTTCCGAGTTGTCCGACACTCGTCCGTCCACTGCTTCCAAACGCGCATCACTGTGCTGCTGTTACGCTGCACACGAGAGGCTACTGCACGATACGACAATAAAGCTACGAAGGCCGATGATTCTCCCTCGTTCAAACTCTGTAAGTTGTTCAAATCTCGCTCTCTTTCGTCGACGAGGCATAAGTACAGATTGAGTTAACGTTTACCACTAGCAGATAACCACCGATAACCATACACGCCTCGCTACAGCCGTCTATTTATTCGGATCCATCAGCCGTTCAGAGGGCGCTGCTCAGCATACGCATGCGCTACGGATTTGCAATTCTAATCATTTGCATATCATGCGCTACTTTGCATTTCCTGAAAATTTCAGCTCACTCGCGTAAGTCCTTCATGGTGTTGCAATTTTCACAAACGTGAGTGTATTAGAAAATATAATAAATAAGCCTTAAAAATTTTAGGTACCTGGGAGCAGTAGTTCCTGAGAAAAGGTACATCGAGTATAAAAAAAATCAGGTTTGGAGAAAAACGCGTTTTTATGTAAAATTCCTCATTTATCAAAGCATTAGATGATAAAATAAAACTAGATTTTTTAAAGTTCTAATTTTCATAGAGATTAAAGTATAGTATTTTTAGAAAGCTGAAAGTGTAGAGAATTTGAAAATGCAAAAATCCCAAATCAATATTTTTTGAAGATTTTTAGCTTCTAACACACCTTTTTGGTTACATAACTGAGTTTTGCTTTAGTAAATGTTTCTTGAAGTATTTTGTTGACACTATTTAGATTTATAATGATTGTTAAAGAGAGAAATTTCTGGAATAAAGATTTTTTATTAAGGATTAAATAGCAATTAAGAAACTTGGATTATGCGTTAAATAGATTCTGTTGCGTTAAGTTTGCAATTTGAGAGTATTACTTTTCATGTATTATTCAAGTACAAATTTAGTCAGGGCCGATCCTAGCGGCGGGCAAGATGGTGCGCGGCACGTGGGCGACCAAATTCACCGAAATGATTATCAAACATATTATGTTTCTCTAAGAGGGAGCGACCAATTTTAATTTGCAAGTGGGCGGCCGACGGTCAAAGATCGCTATTATATATAGTTAATAAGTTAATAATTTGGCGATAGAATCTCTTAAGTAAATTAATTAAACGTTATTTTGTTAAGAAATATGATCCAAACTAACATTTCGTTGAATATGTTAAGAAAATACCTTTAGGTGCTGTTAATATAAAGGTATTCTTCAATAGTGTGAGCCTACCCAGTCTTGGCAATTCTTAGGCTTACAAGGTAACTAGCTTCCAAAGCTTTTTCGCTTAAGTAACAAAAACTTTCACTACTTGTTTACTATTTTGGAGCTCATAATTTCCTCTTAAAATATTCTTTTGATTTATCCTCTAAATTGTTATGCTTAGATTCGAGATGTTGTAGAAACGATGGTTTCGTACTTTGATTGAATAATAGTTCATCGCAAACAACACACTGAGGTTGGAGTCCACTACATCTCCCTACCAAGTAAAACCAATTGATAAATAACTTTCATTATATTGTTGCGTTATACGGGTTCGTGGATTTGAGAGTATCCAATGAAAACACGATGCAGAACAATAAAAAGCACAATTTATTTACAAGAATCACTATTTAGAGCACAGTTCCAAAATTACCTTTAAAAACGTCGAAAATCTACAATAAATACGCTGAAACAATCAGCAACACAGCTTCAGGCTGTAACTGTAAAGGTAGTTTCACGGCAACACTAAACTTATAATAAACACCGTGGAACAATCACCAATACACTGTCAAGCTATACTGTAAAGGTAGCTTCACGGCAAAGCACTATTTCGATTGCTTTCCGTTCACAAAACTCTCGCGTAGCTTAGCACTCACAGTAAGCAGTTATTCTCATAATGCCAGCTCTCAAAAACGCAGGGGTTTATATAGCTTTTCCTTAGGTTCCACACGTTTCGAGAAATACCTCGACAGGAAGTTATTCTAGCAGCTTCCCGATTAGACCATGGGATATCGCCGATTTGGTCGCCAATCCGGCAACCCTCCCATACACTATTTTATGGCAACCCTAGTGCTATGCCAGAAAGCTTACATACAGGCGCAACCGCCGAATTTTTCGCAACAATATATTCTACAAACAATTTTCTTTTCTTTTCTATGTTGTTATTGCTAGTAGGTTGTCCCGGATCTACAGCCTGTGAATCATCACTTTTCTGCTTAGTCACTCCCAGTCATTTTTTTTTCCATTTTGAAAATCTAGGTCTGTTTTTTTATTTTTTCACACATACTATTTAAATGCACAATATATTACGAGTTCTTCAGAAACAAACGGTGATATTCTCAAATTACGCAGAAAAGTAAAGACTACAAAACAACCAGAAGACAAAATACCTGCTGTTAGAAACAGCAAATCGACGTAAAAAAAATTATTCTAATTGAAAATAAAGCAATTTGAGCCCGGAAATGGTGGGGTATAAAGTGCAGACATGTTAATAAATTAATCAGCTCTAAAAGAATTAATGAGACAGTATTATCATTATATAGGAACTTACTTTTATTTCCTATTAAATACAGCATCCATTTCTATAACTCTTTTTCAAAACATCATTTATAACAAATTTTGTTATATCTATGGCTGAAGGTATATTTGTGAAAATAAAAACGGATTAATTTGCTAAAGTCTTTGAGTTGCTATTGGCCTTGAACAAAACTCAGATCGCATACATTTACGAGTGTTATAGAAAAACTTAAACAGGATGTTACGGTATTTCATTTTTGAATGTAATAGTAAAAAATACTTTGTTCCTTTGCGTACCACCTACTTTTGTCCTGCGTACCACCGGTTCAGAATCGTTTGCTTAGAATTATAGTGAGGAATTTTCTTGCTTCTAGTTCAGGAAAGAGTTTTGAGAACTGAGTTTGAGATTTTATGTGTTTCAAGAGTTTGGTTTATGAACAGTTTGTTTATTTATTTATTTTATTATTATTATTATTATTATTATTAAACACTTCCTTCTTGTAAGAATTTTTGCATTTAATCTTTGCAGTTATTTTCAATCTCACTTATGAATGTTGTCGTGTTTCCGACTGCTAGCCACAATCCAGTGCATACATTTCATTATCATTACTTGACTACAAATAGGGAGGAGAGGAACTTGTCGGTGTGAACTTTCAATGTCTCTTCGTGTTTACCCAGGGATGATGTTAATTACTAAAAGTTTCAGTGCCGCCAACATCTCATCCAGAATACTGAATGCTGTATTGCACTTTCAGGCTGCTAACACTTTATATAGGGATGAAGGAAGCTAAAGAAAGTTTGCGAGACTTTCCTGATTTCGCTTATTCCCCTCGCCAGGATGTAAATTAGTTAGGGTGAACGAGTATTTAAAAATGTTGGAGCGAGGAAGTTGGACAGAGCGGGATTTCGCTAATACTGCACGACAGAAAGGGGGGGGGGCAACACAGGGGTCTCTAGGTCAGAGACTTTACTCTCTGTCGAATAATTAAGCCATTTCGAATAAATATCGTACAATAACTAATCTGGGTCTTATAATTTAAAAAAAAAATCTGAAAGCTTTCAGATTTTACATTACGCACAAAGGGGCGTTTTTTAACATTTTGTGTGTAACCTTTATTTATTAAACATCGCGTTCTTCGCACTTAAACCATAAAATTCAATTCAATAGCAATATCCCAAAATAGTTTTAAAATGAGCGTATTTTTAGAATTTCCGATACACAGTCTCGCGTGCTGGAGATTTTTTTCCCCCGTACAGTGTTGCCTTTTCTCACTTTGAAATAGTTGAGTTTGTTAATCAAAAATTCTTTAATGTTTGACAGAATATGAAATCGATAGTAAAATAAATTCCAAATTCGAAATTAGGGCTTCCAGATGCCCATATTCGGTGGAATATTATGTTATTCAAAATTGGATGGCTCTAGGTACCGTTGTTTTATCACAATGCGAGAAACATACATACATTTATGCAGATTCTACATTATTTAGCTTCCTTAAATATATTACAGGGCTGTAATATTTGGTGGCAACAGTTTGAAAAATGAATCGACGCAAAATGCCAAAACGACATTAATAAGCCCTTGAGGCTAATAATAAATTAAGTATAAATAAGTAAATAAAAAGTTAAGAATATGCAAGAGAAGTTATAATTATTGTAGAGAATCTTAAGACATGAGTTATTAAATAATTCTAAAAATATTTTTTTTCTTTTTTATAGTTAATAATGAGAAGTAAATGAAGTATAGGCGTTCAAGCAATTCTAAAAAACACAACAGAAAATGGCAGAAGCATACTGATAAAGCTGATGACGTGAAACATGGAAATTAGGATGCAAGACAAGTAATAAAGTAAAAGGTAAGCGCTAATCTATGTTGCGTTATAATTAAGAACTCGATATGTAAGTGCATACATATAGAAGATACATTAATAATAGAGGAGACATTAGATGCGAGAAAGACAAAGATAAATATAATACAATATTAAGATATAATATTCATATGTAACTCATTTAATCAATTCAATCATTCAGAATAGCCATGGACCTTTTAATGTAATTAGGGTCAATAAAGTCGTAACTGTACTCAGTAACTGCTGAATTATCACTTGTTTTTTTATGTTCATAGAATTTTCTAGCCACACGGGAATAATAAGACCTGACTGAACAATTTCCGGCTTCTCGTGAATCCCGTCGTTTCTCACATACCAAGGTGGAGTTTGTTATCTGTCTTAACACGTGAGCGCACGTTGCTATTTTCTTCCAGCTGTTAATCTCAATATCGGCTACGCGTTCTTGCCGCCGATTTATTATTCTGCCAGTGTTTATTCTAAGTGAACATGTTAGGTTAAATCGAATTCTGTAGTCTTGCACTACTCTTACCTTTCAATTTAGTTGCTACATTATGTTTCAAGCTCTCATCGCACGTGGTCGGCACGTTTAAGTCTGTGCCGTCTGTCAAATTATACTGTGTTACATAAAAGGGTTTTTAAGCGCTTCCCCCTGGTTATGTTTATCTTGAAGCCTATGCGAGAATTAACGCTAAGTGGATCTAGTTAAATTTTATGCTAGCCAAAAAGACTAGATCTTACATTAGAAGGATTTCAATGAAATTTGAAGCGTTTTGAAATATTTTGAATATATTCTTTAAAAAGTGTTTAACTTGAGCTGGTAATGGATATTTTATATTTTGATTCCGGCATAGATCTATATTTTGGCACAGAGAATTAGAAGCCACACCAGCTTGTAATGAAATGATCAAGTAACTTATCAAGTGGTGTATTTGTGAATAGGTTATTAAGCGATTTATTTGGAGAACGTGATTTCCTTGTGCTTCAGTGGTTCATTCGTGAGCTTCAAAGAGGGCGGTTTTGCAAGTTTGCGACCCACCAAATACTGGGCGAGTGAAAGTTGAGTTCTTGGTTTCTTTTATGACAGGTCGACGAGGTAAGTATGTCAGGACTGAGTGTTCTGTGCATGCTTTTGGCGAACATTGTCGTAACCGTTTCAAAGTCCTGATCTCGAACAGGAAGCTGAATGCAGCTATGTTCTTGTCAGTGGTAGAATAACTGTGGTTAAGTGGTAGAATAACTGCACGTAAGGAGGGTTTAAAATTACCCTTTTATTAAACTACTATTTACAGCCCAACTCGGAAGGGATAACAGAAAAATAATGACCGCACTTCGGTCTAAACTGAACAATCAAATAATTTAAAATAAAGTTAAGTCGTTGCTCTCAGAGCTATAAACGCGAGGTTGGCCTCTATACTAAACTATCAATGGAGCGTAGCAAGATTTGGCTAATACTAACGCACGCAGATTACTTCAATAAATATCAGAGTAACAGCGCTAAGGCTTAGAATTTAAATACTAGCTAGTCAGGTGGACGTCGAACAGAGCCGAAGCGATCTCAGACTAAAAGCTCTCTCATACTGAGAAGTTCCTTGTTAACCTTTAAATACAAAACTTGGCTCCACTTCAAATTAGCATAAAGCTGAAACGCGCGCTCATTCTAACAGGAAGTTGAAATAAGAGTTCACAGGAAAAGAAATACTTTAAACTTTGTTAGTTTAAACTAAAATCTTGCCAGTAATTCCCATACAAAATCACATCATTTAGAGGTATCCCCTCAATGGCTGCTTCGTCAAGCCATTCTAGAAAAACATTTTGATATATGTCATCCAAGTTGTGAGATAAGAATTATGCAGTTGTCACTTTAAGTACTTTCTGGAGAGGCTTAAGTTGACGGGCAAAGGAAAATTACCATCAGCTCGTGGCAAACAAACTTTGAAACGATTATCTCGATTATACTTCACCTTTCTAAGAAGAGGTCTTAATTTTTAGGTCTATCTCCAGTTTTAATTTTTGGATTCTTGATTTAAATAAAATCTAATCTCCAGAGATCGGTGATTTCCATTTCCTTCACAAACAGTGATGTTACAATCATCGCAAAGTTTTCTCGTATAGTATCCACTTGTGAGAATTTGCCCATTAATACCCATACGACAGAATTTTCGACTAAAACTAAGCTAATATTTTCTTCCGGCCATCAAAAGCCCACCAATAGTATTTGCTGCAATAAAGACTTAAATAGTTTCATAAGAGGAATT
The DNA here is from genome assembly GCA_000611955.2 of Stegodyphus mimosarum. Taxonomy (NCBI): domain Eukaryota; kingdom Metazoa; phylum Arthropoda; class Arachnida; order Araneae; family Eresidae; genus Stegodyphus; species Stegodyphus mimosarum. The sequence continues at coordinate 176,471 of KK121026.1, forward strand.
GGTATCTGGCATGAATACGTGTCAGCAAGAAACGCACTCATTTCCCGGCCTACATGCCAGAGCGTTTCCGGCCGACACACATTTGTGCCAGTGTCCTGGAACGTTTTAAAAACTATAACTTTTGGTACAAGATGGCATTGTATGTCCATACGGTTTCATATACATGTAGATTTGACCTTCTTCTCAAATCAAAAACCACGTGTATGTGAGTCATGCTACTCACATACACGTGGTTTTTGATTACATAAACATAAAGGAAAATGAATGTTTCCGAATGACATGCTTTATGATGGCTTTTTAAGCTATCATATATGTTAGAGTTAAAATATCTTTTACTTTACATGAAAATATGCAAAAACATTTGCTCACTGAGAAATAATTTTCGGAAGCGCTATTCAAATTATTCCAACGTTTTAATTGATAAAATACATTAATAAGCTCCTGAATTAATAAAAAAATACAAGTCTGTCTTACTCAAGTAAAATCTTTCATGTGAACTCGAAGATAGACACTCAGTGAGCTCAGTCTCTGACAAAATGTCCATTAGGAGAAGCACTAGAAATACCGCTTTCTAACTCTTTAGGAAATTAATCATCTCTCTCATTCATCTCACTAATTGGCTCATTTATCATTCGTCTGATAAAAAACGCTTGCTCACCATCAAAAACTGAAGTCGTCTAAGTAAACTGAAGGCTTTCCGAAATAAAAGCAATGCAAAACGTAATAGAACCTCATGTAGTAATCCTAAAAGACTCTTAATAGTAGCAAAAAAAGAATAAAAAAAAGCAATCGAAGGGCTAATAGAACCACGAATATTTGTATCATTAGAAAAAGCTCTGGCACGCCAGCGTGCCGGCCGGGAAATGAGTGCGTTTCTTGCTTCTTCGTGGAAAAAACCATCCGGCCCTGGACATACACTTACGAAAGAGACTGCTGGCCTCAGCGAAAAAGTTAAAGAACTTTAGGAACGGCTTTTATTCCCAGCTTTCAGAAAGTCCTTGTCAAAGCATGATTTTACCATTAGATAAAGGTGCATACCGCTGTGATGACAGGCCTCGAGACTTGAAAAAGCTGGTCACACATAAGATGCCGTGGGCCACGAAGGGAAAATTGCATGATCATGGTCCGAACAGGTTAATAATTTTGTTCCATGCAACACAAAACTGTATACTAGGTGCTACAAAATATTTATATAGACACATGGCTAGATTTTTGTATGATCAACAAGACAATTGAAGCAATAGATACATTTCAAATAAGAAAACTTTTAACATGACTATTACACATTCAATTAACACGGAGGGAAAAGGACGACCAAGCGTCCCGAATCCGTTGAAGTTGCAGTTAGAAATACGGGTACATGGTTGGCACGTAAACACAAATTCACCTAGAGTCGCCACATTCAGCATAAATTTGAAAATTCTGAAGCATATTAAAATATGCTTCAGAATTTCTCAATCGCGGAATAAATTGAAAATAATTCTCTCACATGCGGACCGCTTCTGTTACAAAAAGTTAAAGAACTTTAGGAACGGCTTTTATTCCCAGCTTTCAGAAAGTCCTTGTCAAAGCATGATTTTACCATTAGATAAAGGTGCATACCGCTGTGATGACAGGCCTCGAGACTTGAAAAAGCTGGTCACACATAAGATGCCGTGGGCCACGAAGGGAAAATTGCATGATCATGGTCCGAACAGGTTAATAATTTTGTTCCATGCAACACAAAACTGTATACTAGGTGCTACAAAATATTTATATAGACACATGGCTAGATTTTTGTATGATCAACAAGACAATTGAAGCAATAGATACATTTCAAATAAGAAAACTTTTAACATGACTATTACACATTCAATTAACACGGAGGGAAAAGGACGACCAAGCGTCCCGAATCCGTTGAAGTTGCAGTTAGAAATACGGGTACATGGTTGGCACGTAAACACAAATTCACCTAGAGTCGCCACATTCAGCATAAATTTGAAAATTCTGAAGCATATTAAAATATGCTTCAGAATTTCTCAATCGCGGAATAAATTGAAAATAATTCTCTCACATGCGGACCGCTTCTGTTAACTTTTATTGAGTTACACAGAGAAAAATGTTATAGGTTCTTGTTTTCAAAGATAACTGCATAAAAGTGCCGCCAATTGCGACTTCTGAAGCATCTACCCAGACCTCAGACGTTCAACTGGGCTCCGAGAATAAGTGTGCTGAAAGGTAGCCTGAGGAATGGCATTTTAATTCCAATGTGACTGTTTAGACGAATCCCTATACAAGAATGAGATTTGTTTTTAATAATATTGTTGACGGTAAGTAAGGGTGGTTGATTGAGTGAAATCCAAAACACGTATGACTTTGTCAGGAAGAGATTCAATTCTATTTTTAGAAAGCATAAATGCCATCTAAATTTAGCGTGACTTCGTCAATAAAACTTTGAAAAGTCATAGATGAGTTGTATAAGCCAAACTGCACATGGGTGCTTTCAAACTGAATGGAATACATATAATAATACTTCTGTATATGTTCTGCCAACATAAGGCACTGCATGGACTGGATCCCAACAGAAAGTCTTTCATATTTGGGAGGGGCAGATCACCAGTCAAAGATCCCAACCACTGCTACCTCCTGGGCAGGTAGGGTCACCACTCCTGGTTCTCAAGGGCGGGAGCTTGCCAACCTGGATATTTGACTGATCGTCAATATGCTTCCTGCCAGTACTACATGAGCTATCTGTCACTTCAGGGCATTACCTAGCAAACTTGGTGCCATCTCACACCAAGGTACGGAACCATCAGTTCCAGATCTTACACCAAACCCAGGTCAAACTGTATAAACGATCCAACCCCGAGTTTTGAAACCGCTAAGTTCAAGAATGATATAACCCTTAGCCGAGAATGCCTAGGCACAGATCCTAGCCAGTTGCTTCGCAGAGTTCACTACGTTGACCACCGAGGGGGAATTTTTCTTCGTGCGGGCCCAAACCTGCTAGCTTGATGGAACCTTGTATTACACTGGTATGCAAAAATTAAGGACGAAACGGTTTTTTCAATATAACTTTGTACAAAAGCTTTCCAAATCAACACATTTAATACCGTAAGATCCCCAATACGTAAGGACATGAGTAATGTAAGCAACACTTACTAAAAGAGAAATCAGAGGGATAAAAAGAAGCTTTATTGAAAAAGTAGCATGGAGCGCAATGCGACTGAAGGCCGAAACATCCCTGTGATGGGTGTCCAGCAAGAAACATCCGGTCTTTAATAGGGGATATGATCTCCACTGACTGCTAGGCAGGTTTCACAGCGTCTGCCCATGCTGAGAATGAGGGTGTCAATGAGTTGTTGAGGCATTGCTGCCCATTCGTCTTGCAGCGCCAATCGAAGCTCCGGAATCGTTACTGGTGGTAAGGTACGAGCTGCCAAGCGTCTGCCTAGAAAATCCCATACATGCTCGATGGGATTGAGATCCGGAGATCGTGCCGGCCAATCCATACGTTCAATATCCTCACTCTCTAAGAGCTGTTCGGCAGCTACTGTGCGATGACACGGTGCATTGTCGTCCATGAAAAGGAACTGCGGACCCATAGCGCCTCTAAAAAGACGCACATATGGAAGAAGAATCTCGTTACAATAACGGGTCCCGTTGACTGAACCTGCGTCGAAGATGTGAAGGTCTGTACGACTACCAAGCATGATGCCTCCCCAAACGAAAACACCGCCACCTCCATACCTGTCCCTTTCAATGATGTTCGAGGGATGATTGCGGCTCCCCCGCTCTCTCCAGATGAGTATGCGATGAGAATCGCTACTCAGACTGAATCTGTTCTCATCTGTAAAGAGTACTTGTACCCATTCATTGTCTCTCCAATTCCGGTGTTTCCGGCACCACAGAGAACGTCTTCTCCGACGGGCAGACGTTAGAGGTACACACCGTACAGGGCGTCGTGCAAACAGACCACCACCGAGCAGTCTTTTGTCCACGGTAAAACGCGATATCGGTCGTCCAGTCGCCTGTGTCTAGTGATTTCTCCCGCCTGTTTCTTCTGGCCTGTAAGGCAATATACCGGTCATCTGCGGGTGTGATTCCTCGTGGACGACCACTACTAAACCCCCGGATAGCTGTTCCTGTAGTTTGAAATTGTCTCCAAAGTCGTGAAACGATGCTGTGAGCAATTCTGAACTCTGCAGCCTTCCTCCAACTTCCCAATGATTCAACTTCGGGTAAGAGCATCCAGATGTCGTCTAACAGATTGATTATTCGCCATTTCTCGCTGAGGCAGCAACTCGGTGTGATGTTAACTGTTATACGGCGTGCAATCTCTTTGCCAGAAATACTGATCTTACACCGACAACATGCTTTATACTACTCAGACACTCCCCCATTACGTCTATCTGCATATCTGCGCATGTGCTACCGTACATCACCTTACTTAACCTCCTGATTGGTCTTTCTGTCCGCTCTGCCTCTTCGTTCAGCTCATATGCTAATTTTTCGACTTCGGCCTTAATTTTTGCACACCAGTGTATACCACTTGGCTACTGATAGTATGCTTTAATAAAATCAACATAATTAAAAATTTTAGTACCATACAAACTGGCCACACTAGTAATCTTTTATTCTTTGAGTGTTCAACTCATGACAATTGCCTACAAGTGTCCATTTTTGGAATTGTATGAAGTGGGAATGCATAATTGCTTCTCTTCTAATTGCAAGTCTAAAATGTCCCAACTGCATCAGAGTGTGAAATTCTTGTTATGCTATTTTTATATGACGTGGAGTTAGCCGACGAAGTTTTGCTGCCACAAGGAAGCAGAATAATCTGTTCCTTTCCCGAGATTTATTCCGATCTCTGCAATACAGCAAATGACCACGAGAAAAGGAAATACAATCAAGGTTTGTTTAATTTTTCGATTTCCTTAAATAATTTACTCTTAATCTGTGATTCAATTCATTCACTCATTAGGGTGGCAGATAAAGAACGGTATTGTGATCTAATCTGACCTTATGCATCAGAAATGAAACTGCTAAGCTTTTTCAAGAGAGGTTTTTGATTTCATTCAAGGAGGTGTAAATTCTTGTTGTATTGCTGAAGCAAGAAAAATCAACAAAAAAAAACTTAACATCATTCAAGTTAAGTTTTTTTATTTGTTTACCATTCAACGACTAAAAGAAATGCCTTATGCAGAATTCGAGTTCATTACGAGCAACTGTTAGAGTTTGAAAGAAGTCATATCATTAGTATGAGAGAGGCTGGTTGGGCAATTCAGATAATCACTCATCTTATGAGTTGAAGCGATTAGAAGATGCTGGCAAGAATGGGTGGACGATGGCAGATTTCAATGTCATGATGGTAGCAGTCGACCTAGGTCCACAACAGATCGGGAGGACAGAGTGATTGAGAGATCAGCTGTCACAGTGCTGATTCATTGCTATCAATCATCAGATGTGCAACGAGCTCACGAGTATCCACCATGACCATTCACAGACAGCTGATGGATCAAAATCTACATTTGTTCTGACCATTATGCCACCTGCCACTTGTGCCTGCACACTGTCAAACCAGATTACAGTGGTGCTTGGCTCAATCAGGCTGGAATGATGCTGATTGGAGACGTATAGTCTTTAGTGACGAATCCCGCATCCAACTATGTCATGATAGTCCCGCTTTCACTATTGCACGCTACACAGGCCCTCATCCAGGAGTTATGGTCTGGCATGCCATTTCCCTTGATAGATGGACTCCTTTGGTCATCATTAGAGGCACACTTACAACACAGTGGTACGTCAATGACATTCTGAGACCTGTATTGCTATGTTCCTTTTGCAGTACCCTGGCCTTATTTTCCAGCAAGATAATGCCAGGACACATACGGCATTTGTTCTTGTGAATTATCTTACAGCTTGTCAAACACTTCCTTGGTTAGCCACATTGTTAGATCTCTCTCCCATCGAGAATATCTGGGATATGATGGGAAGGCGACTGCATCTACCAGTGAATGTTGATGACCTAGCATGACAACTGGAAGCAAATTTGGTAAGAAATACTGCAGGAGACCATGCGGGAGCTTTGTCAGTCTATGCCACGCCGTGTGGCAGCTTGCATCCACGCTAGAGATGGGTCGACACCTTATTTAGCTCATTACTTTGTAACTATGTAACTCTGAATTAAATCATTCAATTGTTCCGAAATTTTAATCATTTTCTGTTCTGTACATAATCTTCCTATCCACCAATTTTTGACTCCATCGGACAATTCATTCTTGGTGTGTTGATTTTTTTGTCATAGAGTGTAAAAGCAAGCATTGACTTCATAAAATTCTGCAATTTAAAAGATATTTATGAAATTTATTTTCTTAGTGAGTTATGTTTAGATTATTTTATTACTGTTATTAACATACTCAAATATTACTATACTATAAATTTATAATAAAATGAACAAGTAAATAAAAACAGTTTTCATTTGTCTGCAAAACTTGTAACAATACTTGTAATTAAAAACACTGCACGATTCTGCATATTTATCATTTTTATTACATTCAAATATAAAAACTGTGTGATTATATTTTCATAAATAAATTCGAACAACTAGTAAAAAATATTTATTTTTATACATTAAAATAATACAAGTTAGAAAGTATTCCTAAATTATGTTACCCTATATATACACAAATAATTATTATACATACTTAAATTAAACAGGAAACACTTTTCTTTGTCCAGGGGGCAGACTTCTACTAAGAAGTAATTTAAAGATTACAGAATAATCATCTTTAAATTACTGGGTTGATTTAGCACACTTTAACAAAATATGGTACTCATATATATTAATAGTAACCACTCAAATTTTGTACCAAACAGTTAGTCTGCTAACTACTACTTCTATTTCTGCCATTAAGAGATGATACGATTGTTTTGCTGCATCTATGCATGTCAAAAAATAATATTAATATAAAAAAGTGCAAAAATACAATTTTCATCTTATTTTCTTCATTTACTAAATATGCAGTATTCATATATCAATATGTTCTGCATTAATTTTTAATTACTAATTTTATTAATCAATTTATTATTACTCTTTTGCTATTACAGTTTTCTGTTATATACACAGAAGTTCATATTTTATTATTCAATATGCACACAAATTGAATTAGTTAAATCACTGAAACGTTTATAGACTTTAATGTTGACAATGCATTAAAAAAAGTGCAATGATACAACCATCAGTTAAATTCACAAATCACAAAAAGATTTTTTTTTTTCACAACACATGCAACAAATTGAAAACAATAAAACTAGCAATAAAACCTTTCTGAAGGTTTACTATAAATAAAAACACACCTAAAATCAACTAACAAGTATTTACATATTCTATATAAAATTCCTAACAGTTTGTATATTAACTCATTAAAACTATTAAAAAGCAATTTTTTAACAGTTCCATTAAAATACTCTGTAAAATTACACACAGACAATAAAATAAAAAATTGCCGTAAAAAGAACATTAAATATTTAAAATTAATTTAATTAATAGAGCCAGTAATTAAGTTAATTAATAGAGCCAGTAGTAGATATGACATCACACCTTTCTTCAGTGCCACCATCCTCTACGGGGGAAAAAGAAAGAAATCAAAAATTAAGGAATTTTATTCAACATCCATATTTCATTCACTTAAATGCTTAAACACATATACTATAAAGTAATTCTTCATTAATTCAAAGTTTCTTGGCAACATTTTCACACAGAATGCTTTCAAACAATGTTTTCTTTTAACCTTCATGTGTTGTCATATGCTCTTACTTTGTCACTCAGTCTACTGACTACCCCACTCAGCCAGCTGCTGAGCATCTATACAATACATTCATATCATCCAAATACTATACTATGAAATTTAATGCACAGCATTCAAATCAGTAATATAAACATTACCCAATTATATGAAAAATCAAAACTACACCAAACTATTTGAAAAATGACACGCAGGGTTGCCACTGAAACAGGAGAATGAAATTCCCTGACATTTCCAGGTTTTCCAGATGTGTTTTAAGAAAATTCCAGTCTATCCGCAAAATGCACTTTGGCTGCGCTAAGAGGTAAATTAATCATGGTACCACTTAAAAACATAAAAATTTGCCAATTATATATGACTTATATATATATAATATTTCAATCCCCAAAGCATTGCTATTATAACTATAACAGGAGTTGTTTTCTCCACTGAAGATTGAGATTAGAATCTGACCAATGTGGATTCAAAAATGTATTTTTTTGCAGACATTTTGCAGCTAAATGAAAGAAAGAAATCTGTTTCATGTTATATAAAATCAGTTCAAGTATTTTATATTTATTTAGCAGCATACATAAGCAAAACATATAAGCATTAAATTTTGTGATGTTATGTCATCATACTGCTAGAATTAGTTTCAGGATTATACCAGAGAAAAATTCCTGAAATTTGAAAGTATTATTTACTAATAATAAATAAATTTAGAGGAAAGAAGCAACATTAAATGATATGAATAACATTAAAATAATTAAAAACTGAATTACAATAATCAACGATATTTTGGCGAATATAGTTATAGTAAATGGTTAGCCTAAATGACTGATTACTATTTTTTATTTTACTGCAAAATGACAAATAAGGCATTTATTAAAAGGAAAAAAAATCTTTAAAAGATTTTGTGGTAAAATTCTGGTATGGCAGGATTTTGAACATTTCCGAGAACACCAAAATGACCCGTTTACAGCTCATTGTAATGTCGCCAAATCCCGTATGTACTGCACAAGGAGGTTAGAACAGAATATATGGAGGCTATTCTAACCTCCATGGTACTGTTATACTAGGATTAAACCGATTTTGTTTTTATACGAGAATACGTATTTTCTTTTGTAAACATGCACTGCACATACGGGTCTCTCCGTACTTGAGATTACTGGAAACTTGCTTTGCCTTTCTAAAAGATAATCTGATTGGAGCTGTGAAAATTGGCTCTATGCCTGCTGCCCGAGTGACGCTCACGTGTACCAAGAAAGTGATCGCTTCCAAGTCGGCACAAAACTCGCGCTTTTGGGGGAGATCACTGTATGAAATTCCCTGACTTTTCCAGATTTTGACTAAAATATTTAAATTCTCTGAATTTTTTGGTCAATTTCGAATTTCCTGACTTTCCGGTTTTCCAGGTAGTGTGGCAAGCCTGGACAGGAGATATTGGTTTCAAGCATGGAAACTCCAGTCAGTGGACAAGCTGCATGGATGTTTTTGTGGTTTCCACATCTTCAATATGCATATGAACTAGTTTCCTTAGAATGTCTTCCACAAAAGATTTCCTTCCCTCGGCAGACAGCCTTGCCATGCTCGAATGAATTAACCTAAAATCTCCCTTCAGAGGTGTCTATTTGCCAAATTTCCCCCCACTCTTCTAAGGAAAGGAGCAAACAAAGAGCTATTCTCCTAAACAATGCAAAAAACAATCCTTTATTCTGTCCCTACATACAGATGTCATGCAAAAACATCATTCGAATAGCTTCGAGAGTGACCAAAATGGATATTTTTGTTCAAATATGATACCCGAAAATTTCGAGATTACAATACTTCCTTTACTTCTTACAAGGAAGTAAAAACCGAGGTCACTGAGCTGGATAAAGTGGTGAGTACATATCTTTATATATTTAGTATAGCCAATTGTAATAAAAAAGTGAGGTACACAACTAGATGTACAGCAGTCCCATATACAAAATTTTAACGTTCTATGTCTAATCATTTTTGAGTTATGTGAGATACATACACACATACCTAAGTACAGATGTCATGAAAAAAATCCATTTTACAATCCGTTTTGGCAAAAACAGTTAATTATTCTGCTGGCACACACAGATGTTATACAAAAACATTGCTCAAATGGATTCGAGAGAGGTTGAAACGGATATTTTCATTGAAATATGATACCCGACACTTTTTATGATTACAGTGCTTCCTTTACTCCATGCAAGGAAATAAAAATGCTTCACATTTTTTTGCTAACACATGGCTTACTTTGAGAGATACAATAGTCACTACACATGATTTCAACATTTTTTTAAAAAATATTTTGCTAAACTCTTAACTGAGCCTTAGTCTTGAGTTAAAATAACATGCATACTTGCCAACATATGACACTCAAAAATCGGGAGAATTTTTTTTTTTGAAATCAGGATATTTATTTTCAAAGGAAAAAAATATATTTTTTAATAATGGATTAATTTCAAATTGTTATTAATTAATATCTGAAAGTTCAGTTACTAATTCTTAAATGCAAACAGTACATCCTTCCATAGAAAAAAGTAACTTTTCATTTTTTTTCAATGGAACTCATGTTGTCCTTGTGTTTTCATGTAGGAACATGTTTGGAAACATCAGCACTTTCACCATGCGAAATCGAAAATTTGCAATGACAAACGGTACACATTGCAAATGTCATCTGTGTACGATTTTTGAAAAGTACCTGAGTATTTACTTTTTTAGCATACATAACTTATACGAAATATCGTAATTTCTTAAAATATTTCTAGAAAGCACGTACGTTCATGCAGGTTAGCGACAAGATGAATGAAATAACAACCTCGATCTTTCTTTGTGCTCATTGGCTAATATGTGCCAGATGACACACAGTGGCACTCGATGCTCATTGGAGAAATGGAACATGCCGTTTTCGGACATGTGTTCTCACTCACAAAAAACAGAAACACGCCATAATTTCTTACCTGTGAAACTACTTTGATTTTCTATGTAGTCTTGAGAAAAACCAGGTGCTTTCAGACACCCCAAATCACTTTTTTTTGGAGACGTGAATAATGAAGTATTAAGCCAAGCTACATAAAAATTGGGAGAAATTTTTAGAATAAGAGAAAGTAGGGAGAAATACATTGTAAATCGGGTTAATGGGAGAACGGTCAGAAATAGGGAGTCCCTCGCCTAAATCAGGGGAGTTGGCAACTCTGAACATGCCATATAATAATTATTGGACAAGCAACAAAAATCAAGAGTAATATTCATAGATTTGTGGTCTTAGTTTAGAAGATTTAAATATAGAGCTATCTTCAGCTGCAAAAGCGAACTTCTCATTTTTTGCCCACTTCTGCAGCTAAAGAAGAAGGTTCTACATTTAAATCTTCAGGACCTAGTCCTGCAAATTTATGAATATTATGCTGATTCTTGTTTCTTCAAGTACTCTAATAATTCCTAGTCTTACTATTTCTCAAATCACTATTTTACAGATGATATTTGTTATGTATAGTTAAAAACTGCCTCTCCATATTATAATATTTCATAATGGTTGCAGTACTGTATATAAGATTTATCATTCATCATTGTAAAAAAGATATCAAGTTCTCATTCATTTTTTTACTTCATTCTTTTAGTGTACTCATTTCAATTAGTATTAAAATACAAAAGAAGTATACAAGTCCCGAATTTTTAATTTAAATCATTGAAAGAAGGTATTTAAAATTTTGCACTGCAGTAGTGTTATTAAAAATTGGCCCTTTATTTACAAATGCTAATACAGTGTTAACATTATCAGGAATATTAAAAACTAACCAAGAAACACAAGAACGCCATCTTATGTATTGTAAGGATTATAAGAAATGGTGTTGAAAAGTCTGTTAGATGTCATTTTGGAGAGCGAGTGGATGATAGATGACACATGACACTGCTCTTTTGTTCTCTTGAAGGCTGCCACAAAAGGTGAACGGTCAATGTAAACTATGATACTATCGGAGATATGACCATTTATTTCCATGAATCTATACTAAGTTGTTTTTATGTATTTAAATCATCTTTTATCCACTGTGATGGACCAAAAATCACTTCGCGATTGGCCTGTTGGCCATTCTTGTCCTAGAGTACAATCTGTCATTAATAAAGCAACCAGTTATTTATCACCTAGTAAAATTTAAGGCTTTTAAAATATACTCATGTACATAGCAGAAAGAGAATGAGATAAAATTGCTAATCTGATTAATAAATCCAATTTAAGATTTTGAATACTGCTTGTTTCTCCAAAGTATAAATTTATGTGCTTTAAAAACTAGATCCTCTTGATTATGAATAGAAATTAATAACTCAATAAACAAAAGTCAATAATAAGTTTGCATTAGAATTTTAATCTTTTTAGAAAACTCACAAAAGAAGCAAAATTTCCTTTTTGTTGTTAACATTATTATCTCAAATTCTCTTGATCACAATTTTTAGTAACTTTTCTCAAATGAAAACATTGTATTCAGTTTTATTAGAAACACTCCCAAAGAGGTAGCTTGCAAGCTTACATTTAATAAGCTTATGAGACTTCTGTCTAGGAATTTTTTAAAGAATGTCCACAACAGTTATTCAAGAGACTCTTACTAATTTAAGGCATTTCTTCTTGAAAGTAAATAATTTGAAATACCAAGCTAATTTTCTTGCGTTTTTTTTTTTTAACAGCTGAATCTTTTATATTGTTAAAAAGAACTTATTAAAATGAAACATATCAAAAATCTGAAAACTGATTTGCTGTTGCTTGTATACATAAGAACAAAACAGAATTAAAATATTCTTAATCAATGTACAAAAATTTAACAAAATCTTACGCCTACACAACTTTTTAGTTAGTCTAGAAATATGGGAATGGAGTTTTGTATGGAACCCAGACTTGAGTTATATCAGTGACTGCATTTCTTCTTGCATACTAGCCAAACTACGACGCAGGAGATTTTTCTCATGACAAAAAGATTTTAAAATGATAAAAATATATTTTTTAATAATGAATTAACATTAAATAACCACTAATTAATATCTGAAAGTTTGGTTACTAATTCTTAAACGCAAACAGTACATTCCATATTAATAACTTTTTCCTTTGTTTCCATAAAAAATTAATTTTTTGTTTTTTCAATAGAATTCATGTTGTCCTTGTGTATGCATATGTTTGAGAACATCGACCCTTTAACCGTGCGAAATCGAAAAACACAATGACAAACGGTACACATCGCAAATGTATTACACTGCTAACGAAAAGACGAATGAAATAGCAAACTCAATTTTGCTTCGTGCTTATTGGCTAATATATGTCAGATGACACACAGTCGCGCTCAATGCTCATTGCAGAACTGTTTTCGGACATGTTCTCTCTCTTACAAAGCAGAAGTGCACTGTAATTTCTCACTGATGAAACAACTACTTTGTTTTTTTTATGCAATCTAGGGAAAAAACCAACTGCTCTCAGATGCTTCAAATCACTTTTTTTTGGGTGCAAATAATGAAGTATTAAGCCAAGCTACATATCATGAAAAATTTTAAGAATAAGAGAAAGTTGAGAGAAATATGCTGTAAACCAGACTGGCAGGAGAACAGTTGGAAATCAGCAATCTCCCATCTAAATCGGGAAAATTGATAACTTAAGACACATTGCCACTGGGATAATTTTTTTTTTTTTTTGGTGAAAATGGAACAAGATTTTATCTGTATTTGTGGCTTAAAAAAAAAAAAAAACCTTCAAATGGGATAATAATCTCGATATCTCAGCTCTCACTGAAAATTTGATTCTTTCTGATTATCAGTAGTCCCACCAAAAAGTCATAAAAAAAAATCTTCATGGAGCAAAGTATTATGTCAATATAGTTATGGATCAACCTACAATGTCACCAAAAAGTATTTATTTAGCAACTCAGGTATGCAGGTATAGTTCGACCATTTCATCCGCAACCATGAATACAAACAAGCATGCGTCTTTCTTTTCGAAAATGATTATAAACTACTGAAAAAGCAATTATTCTTAAAATAGGATGGAAGGATGGGGACTTTATTTTCCTCAAATATATAAATTCTCTCTTTCTGGAGAAGAGAAGACTTTCACTGACCTTTCACGTCGCAGCAAGTAATAACACTCCTTTTGGACATGGTCTATATGTTTTGGCAGAATGACAGCCAAGGTTGCATTTGAGATGGTAAAACTATAGCACATGTTTGTTTTGGCTGTGGACGACACCGAACTTGCACACGACCACTTTGTGCAATTCTTTGATATTTTTTTAAGAAAAAACAGATTGTACACTGGAAGAACAATAGCATAAATAAGAATTTTTTAAAAAAGGTTAGTGTTTCACTTATTTATTATAATTTTTGCTATTAAAAGTTTTATTGATGGAACGCTATTTTATGGAATTCTTCGAACTTCACTTCTTGGGGGGGGGGGAATTCTGTGATAAATTTTGAATAGCTTTCAATGTTTTATGTATGTGTAAATTTGACACGGTTGTTAATGCGACTGATATTTAATAAAGCCAATTTCATATTTTAGAAATTTTCAAGGAAGGATAATCAAATTATCCAATTTTAGTTATGAAATTACAAAACCTATTTTTTACTTAATTTAAGCACTTATGATGTAAACAATTAGTAGCAGCATATTTCAGAAAGGGTAGCAATTTGCAGCAATAATTTTTTTTTTTTCTTTTACAATTTCCAATGCATTTAACAAACTGCAACAGTTCAGAACAGCATATGAAAATCCATAAAATTTTATAAGACATAATTTACAGATTCATTTAAAAAATGAAATACATAATGCTTTAAATCAATGGTATGTTACCATGATAGAGTATAATCTAATATATTAAAACATTTGAAATTTACTCATATTTTATTAATCTCATTTCTAAGCTTAAAGAATGTGTGTATGTATAAAATTTCGCATGTATGTCTAAAAAAAAAAAGTGCTTCCTTAGAATGCTTTTCTGAAAAGTTTGTGTTTATAATACAAATCAGTACATTTTTAAATAAAAATATTATATAAAAATGCATTACCCTTTTCCATGGTTTTATATACAGTGACAATATTTTTTCGTGTTAAGGAAAGGTACCTGTAAATACAAAATACAATTTAAAATTGAAATATAAAACTTACTTGATTGTTAATATGTTTCAATTAAAACAAATCGAGACATACAATTTTAATTAATTTCTTTCCTAAAATTTTAGTCTTTTATTCAATGCAAAAACATTTCATAATTTTAGACATTTCTGGACAAAAACAAAATATTTGTGGAAAATAACAATTTTGGCATTAAAGGATATAATGAAAATGCAATTTTGCTGATACATTTCTCTTCTTTTATATAACAGAATTTATTTAGATTAGTCATATGAGCAAAATACACTGCTCG
The DNA here is from genome assembly GCA_000611955.2 of Stegodyphus mimosarum. NCBI lineage: Eukaryota > Metazoa > Arthropoda > Arachnida > Araneae > Eresidae > Stegodyphus > Stegodyphus mimosarum. The sequence goes on from KK121026.1 coordinate 191,649, forward strand.
ACATTGAAAATGCAACACCAAGAAATTTATCAGAAATTTATGCAAATTTTAGAGTAGATGCACTTCACTGAGTTATGTGACTGATGCGAAATGCGCAGCTCTCCGACGCACATGAAGTAAGATATAAGGGAAGGAGCGTGCAGAATGTTCAGTATTCGTGTTATTTCTGCCAGACGAATTATCGAAGAAAGTTGGTTTTTGTCCTGAAGGATACGTGTAATAGGAGAGAATGCCAGGCCGCCGTCAACGAAGGCACTTCCAGCAGATAGACGATTTTACGAGGGGTATGGTGATCGGACTGAGAAGGGCGGGTTGGTCCTTACGTCAAATCGCAGCTGATACCAATATGGATGCGAGCACGGTGCGTCGGCTATGGCGAACATGGTTCGAACAAGGAAATCTGGGAAGAAGGAGGGGTGGAGATGCAGCCAGAGAGATGTCAGCACACTTGGATCGACGCATCCGCCGACAAGCTGTGGTGGTCCCACAAGTCACTTGTACCGCGATTCTGCAGCATGTGCAAGATACCCTAGATGTTCCCGTGTCGACCAGAACCATTTCCTGTCGATTGGTTGAACGTGGCCTGCACTCACGGTGTCCTTTAAGAAGACTGCCATTGACCCCACATCATACACGTGAACGTTTGGAATGGTGCTGGACTGGAGTGATGTGGATGACAGAATTGCAAAACGTCATGTTCTCAGATGAGTCATGCTTCGGTTTATACAGTGACAGTCGCCGCATACATGTGTGGCGTCGACGTGGAGACAGATCTAATCCGGCAGTAACTGTAGAACGCCCCACCATGCAACAACATGGCGCAATGGTTTGGGGCGCTATTGCCTACGATTCTAGGTCACCTCTAGTTTGTATTCAGGGCACTATGACGGCCCAACGATACTTGGATAATGTACTGCGGCCAGTCGCAATTCCCTACCTTCAGGGCCTGCCTAATGCAATTTTAGTAGACCAACCACACAGTGCTCGCATCTGCCAACATGCTCTGCAAGGTATACAGATGCTTCCCTGGCCACCGTACTCTCCTGACCTGTCACCAATTGAACATGTATGGGATGTGATTGGACACCATTTGCAGACTCTGCCTCGTTTAGAAGACGAACTGTGGCAAATGGCTGAAAGGGAATGGAAAGCCATCTTTCAGGGCACCATCCGCACTCTTATTGACTCTATGGTTAGACGCGTTTTGTCGTGCATCGCTGTCCACGGTGGTCCTACATCCTACTAAGCCGACGCTGTTCTCGCTCTGTATTCTGACTATCATTTTGAAATAAAAATCACTTATTGCTGCTTGCTGTCTCTGTCTTTTTTCCAAATTTCATCACTTTCTGACCACTCCTTCTTGGTGTTGCATTTTCAATGTCGAGCAGTGTAATAATACAATACAGAAGACATGTATTACTTCTAATAAAAATTCAATACATGGGTAATGTACATTGCTAAAAGAAAATGATTATAAACTACTGAAAAAGCAATTATTTTCATTAAAATATTTATCTGATATACATTACATTTGTATATAAAACTACTTTAACATTTAACCTAACTATTCAAAATGTTATGCTATAATTTAAAAAAATGTTAGTATTTCATTCAATTTTTAGATATTTTTAACTAAAACTTGGAAGTAAACTATAATTTTGCTTGGAGGAAATAAGCATAAGTAGGCTGTATATTTTACATTTAATTTATAGGCTTAATTTTTTAACACGTACGTTAATTAAATAAAATTGTACATATATTATAAAATGTAATGATTCTTAACAAGTAAGAAAAAAAATTAATATTTAAAATGATAATAACTCAACACATCTGGTGTTGACTTACAATAGTTGAGAAGTATTTTATTCTCACACACTAACATAAAGAGAATTATTTGCCAACTTATTCAAAATGCATAAAATCCACACAATAAAAGCTAAACTAATAACCACTTCAAAATTACATCAGGATGAAATCACAATTTAGTATTACATGTGCCATAGTCACGATATATTATGACTCTTCTTTAAGTTAAATTTGTATGATTTTATTTTAATTACCCAATTATCTATCTTATTTTGGTTTTTCTATAACATTCACTTTTGTCAAATTTCATCAGAATATAAATTAATTTTAACATCAAACTAACTTAAGTTTGTAAAATAGCATTTGGTAATGTAGTCTGGTTGCTAATCTATTTCACTCTCTAAGGATCCACTTCAGTGTGTTGGAGAGGAGCAAACAGTCAGTGTGCCCATCTCCGATGCTGTGTCTTGGTATCCTTCGTGAGACTGAGTAGATGATGGTGGTACATTGTGCTCATGTTCGCAAAGGCATCCTCGGCAGTGAGGACACTACTTAGGTTTCTCCTCACTGCCGAGGACGATCCATAATCGTATTGCCTTCTTACAGCCCATCTGCATTTCATCAGATTGGTAATAAACCTTACAATGATATGAAACTAGCAAATCCATTTAATGTTGTAATGTTACTCTATTCTAGATTTTCTATTATTGCAAATTAGCTTGCTGAAAAAAGTTTCAGCTTGCTGCAATTTCTTCATGTGAGATTCATCAGGAACAGCCGAAATTTAGCCAAGACTCTGCTAATTTTGTACTCTATATTTATTTGAAATTGCATCCAGAGCTATTTGCAAGCTATCAGAGATCAGATCAATGAATTAATGCTATTATTCTAGATCTAAACTTAATTGGGATCATTCTAGACCTTCCAATTAAGAGGTCCAATTAAGAGGTCAGATGGGCAAAAATGTTGTCCATTAGTCTCTTATGGTTATCTTGATATGTTAAATTAATATTGATATACATATTCCAGATGCTCTCAGACTTTCTAGAAGGTTGCAAGCTAGTAGCATGTCAGCAAGTCCCCTTGAGGGCTTCAGATAACTAGTTATTTGCATCTGTGAAACCCGATGCTAGTCTCGGTGTGAGCAAGTTTCATGAAAGGTATGGACAATCATTTTCTTCTGTACGCAGCTGTTGAAGAACAGAAGATCAGTATAGGAATAGCCACACTAAAAAGGCAGATGCTGAAAGAGTACAAGTGTACAAGGTGAAATTGGTAGCTGAAATTGGCAGAAAGACATTTCAGTTTAGTGTATTTATGGTCACATTGATTAAGGCTTTTCCTACAGTAAGAAACACAATTCATTTAAAGTTTAAGTTACAAGAAGTGTCAGATATTTAGTGAGGTTTTAATTTCAGTTATTCTACTCCCCCCCCCCCAAGAAAAAAGAGAGAGAGAGAGAATTTTTCAAGATTTTGAAGAGATACATAGTTCAAGTAGTTTGCAGAAACTTTTTTAACTAACAGTGAAGAATGAAAGTCACTAGTTGGTTGAGAACAAGTATCTGTTAGATCTGATGACAGTTATAGAGATATAAGCAGTGACAGATTCAGCAGTAAATATGGAAACAGGTTTAGCATTATAGAGGATGGAAGGTTCCCAGGCAGAAATATGAATATAGACTTGTAGAATAGCTCGTCAGATATGGACGAGGTTTCAGTTTCCAAGACGGTGTGAGGAAAAGTGTGGATAAAAGAACAGCAGATGTATGAAAAAATGCATCCTGGCACATTACATAAAGAAAGCGAGCACATCTCATAAGCAAGGAGAATTAGTTTTGGGTAGAAAACAACACCTCTGGATAAACTTGCAAAAGAATGCAAAGTAATGCAAAGAGAAAAACAATTTATGATGAAAGATACTTAGCTATTAATATGTGAGACAATGTAATTTGAATAAAGCCTGTGCCAACCAAAAACTGTATTATGGTAACAAAAAGCAAGAGGAAAATTTTAGGCTGGAGGATAAATTTAGGTAAAAATTAGACATTCTTTATTTTCCATCCAAATCAAAGATTCGAAAGGTCAGTCCAAAATTTGAACATACTGCAAAGTATAAAAGCAGCTGTGGTTTACTTTAAAGGAAAGGATGGTGCTGAATGTATGGCAAATGTTGATAAAATAAAAAAAAAAAAAATTATATGAGAAGGCTGATATGTTTCTAAAAAAGTTATGCGTGTAGCCCTCACAGAACGTCAGGCAGGCCTGACAAGAATAAATCAATCAGGGAAGGCTAAATCAAACACTCTGATGCTGCATCTGTACTATCATGCCTTCTTCCAGAATGGAAACTGAATGGTTACTATGAAGTATTATGAAAAATGAAAAACATCCTGCAGTGGCATCAAAAAGTAATAAGGATGAGGTAACCACAACATGAAGGAGGAGAACAGAGAATATGCAACCAAAAACAAAGGACAGACAGCTGGCAGTGAAGAAATTTCAGCTCTCAGCATCTACAACCATATGAAGGCCACAGTACCAATCCAGTCCACCAGGAAGATGAGAGGTCAAAGAGCCCCCCCTTTAAGAAAAATACATAAAAAATTAATAAAACAATGAGAATACAAAGCCAAAAAAATTTCATGCAAGGATAGATTGCAATAGACTGAATATTTAAAATATGTAAAAGTTGATTCATTTTCTATCAGTTTGTACATGTGTACTTTTCTATCTGTATTTCCAATTTCAGCAAATTGTACTATTTGATTTGCAAAATTTAAATGATAGAAATCTTTAGGTATAATCAGAAATTTGAAAGAGATTCATTTAAACAACTCTTCGGAATATTAATAGTGGAAATACATACAGAACTATAAACATATATGAAAATGATATCTGCAGTCTGGATTCAAGCCAAATCTGAAACTATTCAAAATTATTTCATTAAAAAAGAGTTTCCAAGTCCAAATTCACATGAAAGTGCTGACAGCAAAAACGATGATAAAACTGTGATTACAGGTAGAGAAAACTGAATATTTTGGCAGTAGATCTTTCGAAGAATATGTAAATTGTCATGTCAATGTACTGACATCAAAGCTATGCACAGATGAAGAACTGACTGGAAACAGATTTTTTTTAATGAACACTTAAATAATAAAAGAGCAGGATAAGAAACTGAAAAATTAATCCCATCTTCTCAAGACGTGATATACTGCACTGATACATTTAGAAATTGATTTGCCACAATACTAATGAGAAAACTTTTCACAAACTGAATTAATTAAATCCATAGTATTTTATTCAAAGTTCAGAATCAAACAGCATCAACTGACACACAAAATATTTATCTTAATCATGTAAATCATAAAATGTCATGTAATTTAAAAAATGAAATCTTTTAATTTATTTTTAGATGTAGGTAGTATCATAAACAAACTGAAAGCAGGATAATGAATTTAAATATGTATGAGTATAGTACAACATGGTAATAGCATTAAAATCTTAGAGCTAAAACATACATATTATTGTGAGCTACGAGATCATTGACATTTCTTTAAATAATATGTCTAGACATGCAGGAAGAAATGAACAATTTATTATGAAAATAAACACAATAAGTAGCAAATTAATAGCTGGAAAAATCTTTAGAACACAGATATTCAACAATTCCTCCTGAGCACACACTTAAGGCCTACAGCACAGACTGTGCAAATATCTTTAAGAATTGCTCGTAGGGCTTCAAAAATGTGTTTTCATGAATCTTCCAGAAAGTCACCAAGTTGGCGAAAAATCACTTAAGGTTGCCAAGGTACAAAATAAAGTGCCAGGTTTTGTGTTCTAATGGAGCTATCTTTACTGTTCCAACATCGCTGCATTTAGAATTACAGGATCTGCAATTCTTAGTAACAAATAAACCCTTAAATACAAGACATTTTGCCCCAATAGATTAAATCCAAAATAAACCTTAAAATAACTTTTCTAAAAACAGTAGATAAACAGAACAAATAAACAATACAAAATACTACAACAGTACAGACAAATAAAATTACATTAAAGTATTTAAATTACTGCCTCCTCCTTAATGACTGCACACCCCAGGTAGTGCAATCCTAAAGAGCAGGGACAACTAGTTGTCATCATTAAAGGTGTAAATCTATCATACACTACCTTTAATTTAGTAAAAGGAGTTCTCATTTTAAATAATACACTAAAACACCAATGAACGCTTTCTACTATGTAAACCATAAGTTTATACCAAGTTAAGAAGTTTGATGTCAAACACTTCAGGATAGTGCCAAAAAATAACTACCATCATAACTAATATACTTCAAAGATTAAAATATAACCCTCAATTCATATGTGCTTAACAGAATTAATACAGAATTAAGACATAATATTTTTGCTGCCTGAAAAAGAACTCTGCATTAATCTTCTATGAAATGTATAGACTTGTTGTATAAAAGCAATGTATATTTAAATGTTAAATTCTATCTAATTTAAAACTGCATACTTGCCTTTTGTATACTTTGACAAATATGAAAGGGCTTCAAAAATAATTCAAAAATCAACCAGGAAAAGTGCTGTGAAACTTCTCAAGATTTCTGATATAGGGTAAATCATGAAGGGCTACACATCAAATTTTATTAAAAGCACAGAAAGTAATTTGGGTGTTATTTTCAGCTGTATTGACAAACCCAAAACAAGAAAGAGTTCGTTTTATGTTGCTTAAAGCCTTTTGAAACTTAAATTACTAGTTCTTTGTTTAGTTATTAAAAACATTCAGAAACTTATTTTCCAAAATAATTATTACATTGAGACACAAAAGATCAAGGAGTATTCACAGAAAAACCATTTAGCCAATTAACTTTGCCAACTAGCGAGTGCTTTACTGCCTACATTAGGTATTTCATTTAATATAAAATTATATATTATTTTAATATTAAATTATATCACCCCCAATCATTTTCTCTATTTCAATTTTGTGATCATAGTTCTGATCGCAGCTTTATCTTTTAACTAGCCGCTGCGCGGCCAGCCTTCGTCTGGCTTTTAAGTGTACCAGAAAAATGCCTAAAGAGAACACCAAACATTAAATTTGAAAACTGCACAGAATTTTACTCTTCAGAACAATTCTATCGAAAAAGAAACAAACAACAACGGAAAAAAAATTCAGTTAAAAATGCATTACATATAAAAAGCATACAACAAAATAAGCAATATCCCTTACTACAAATATTAATTATCCTAATAAATAAATTAACCAACTTCCCTTTGCAAAATCTTAAGAACTCAAATGGTATAAACAGATTAAGAACTTAAACAGATTAAAAAACATCATGCAAAACTTTTTTATAATTAAAATTATATAAAATTAAGACATTTTTTAATTTCTTAAACTGTTCAGTCTCTTAAAAACAGTAACATAAGAAATACGATGAAAAATTGTTGCCAAACCGAAATTTTTAAAAGAATGAAACTATTCAAAATGATGCAACTTCATCAAAAATCTATCAACAACAATAAGAAAGGAAAATTGTTGCCGAAACTACCTTTTAAAATATCTGAGATGTGAGAAGTCTATTCGGAAGCTTCATTTAAAAAATTAAAAAAAAATACAAAATATTATTATTTTTCCAAAATTCTTTTTTTAAAAGGAGTCTAAAGGATTAAAGTTCAATGTGTCCAAAAATCAAAGGAAAATAAACAGCAAATTTTTTAAAATAAGTTTTTTTAAAAAAAATTCCGCTGAAAAGGTGTTAAGCTCACCTTCCTAAATAAATTCGTATTTAATCGATTTATTGAAATACGAAATTTATTTTAAGTTCGTAAAATAGCTAAGTGTCTACGTTTCACGACGATGTAAAAATGAAATGTATAGAGTGAAATCTCGCCGTCCTGTAGCCCATTATGTCTCAAAATGACACGATTTGGTCACAAAATATAAAATAAAATGAGAGAGAATTATCAACTTGATACTATTTCATAAAGAAAAAAATTCTAGTTCGAATTTCGAAAAAATCGCTTCGAGGTGCACTGGCACTTGTGTAGATACACCTATGTACCAAATTTCGTGGCCCTGGGTCTATTAGCTTACTCGCAACACGAATGAAAGATACACACACACACTCTTTGTTTTATTATATGTAGAGATGACAAGAAAAGTGATTTAAAAGATATTTTATAAATGTCATTAGCTTTGCCATTTAGTTTGCTTTGAAAAATGAATCTTTTTTTTTTCTTTTATACCCTGTCAAGAATGGGTAGTAAATATAAACTTTAGCAGTACAATTTAATGAAACCACTACGGTGGAAGAAAAAAACATTTTTCTTTTCTAAGCATTTGATATTTATTTTTTACTGCCTGCTTTCACTCAAAAGCTTCATTTGCTCTTGTGATGAGCTACATATATATATTGTTATTATGAGAGCTTTCAGTGAAATTATTTATTAAGAAACTTCTTGTAACAGATGATATTTTTCTGTTCAAAACAATTACAACAATCCTCCTCTCAAGATTTTTTTCTTTGTTTCCGTGTTTCTACATTCTGCACAAGCTACTTTCAAGCTAATTTTTCTCATCTATCACAATTTAATACTTATAGTGCCAATACATCTATCACAGTTCCTACATCAGATCAGAATTCTTGAGAAATTTACAGGCTTCTCTTAATATTGAATGCAATTTAATATTCATCATATTTATAGTATTTGCTTTGAAATTTCCCATTAAAGAATCCAAATTATATCTCAGAAATGTACAGTCAAGAATATTCTTAGTATTTTATTGCTAGTCATTAATTTTTATCTTAG
>KK121026.1:209921-221415 GCA_000611955.2 Stegodyphus mimosarum
GAAAAAATAACTATATTTATTATTAAAAGTAATTTCAGTATTAGTATATGATCACAGCAAGAAATATGTCACAGATAAGCAAAACTTTTAAAGATGGAAATGAAGCAATGATCAAAATACATAATTAAAATTATATTGGTAATCATAAATGCAGTTCACAGACCTTGAAACCATAAGATACTATTCACAGATCTTAGCCCCTTGAGGAATTGGGTCTATGAATAAAATCTGCCCCATCAGTAAAAGCTTACCTTTAGTGCACAAGAATCTGCATAAAAATAGCTGAAAAGTACATGATGGTAATAGCATAAGCATAAATCTTTCGGGCTGTTTGGAAAGTAATTTCGTTTTTTTCCCAAAAGAGGATTAATTGTATTTTTCCACAGCCAACTTCACACTTAAGCCGCACAGTCATTATATATTTTCACAGCTGATATAGCAAGGCTTATTTGTGAAAAAATTCAATTGATTCTATGCAGCAGTTTTTGGTTGATGTCCTTTCAAATATGGAAAGTGAAAAGCAGCATTTTCAGCATATTTTATTTTTTTTATTATTGAAAAGGTAAAAATGTTGGTCAAGCAAGAAAAATATTATCCGATGTGCATGAAGAGCATGTACTGATGCAATGCCAGTGCCAAAACTAGTTTGTAAAATTTCAATCTGGCAGTTTTGATCTTGAAGATGCACCACATTCTGCAAGGCCAGATGAAGCAAAAGAAGAGCTTAAGAACAAGAGAAACCCATATGCCAAGCTTTGAGATTAAACCTAGACGTTTCAAATGATCATGAACAATCAAATTTGGCAAATTTAACCTCTCAGTGATCTTAGAAGTCGTTATTCACTGGTCTGCATTAATTAATGCCTTTACTGTAACTTCATCAGCTTCAACTGGCCTTCCAGAATGTAGTGCATTTCAAGATCAAAATTGTCGAATTGAAATTTTACAAACCAGCTTTGGCATTCTGTCAAAACAGCTGTGTTACAAATATTAAATTAATACTTGTTGCAATCATACCTTTCATAGATTCATTTAGAATTTTTTTTTTAATTTTAAAAACTATTAGTAGTTTGAAATATGTTAAACATTAATAAAGTTCATTTAATCAGCTTCATCTGTGGTAATTACATCAGAATCAATCAAACACATTTTCATCTTTTTTTAGACACAACTTTTACTTTATAAAATTAAATAGGAGGGTTCTCCCTCTGACTTAAACTGCCTGGAGAAAATTAATATATTAACAGTAACACTGCAGTTCGAAATCTCATTCAAATAACATTGGATAAACAAAGTTAATTTATTTAACTTTACTATACTGTTTTTTCACTTTAAGTAACAATTAAAACTATTTCATACCCACTGATCCAAAATAAATAAAGAACAATGCCAAGAATATAAGCAGAATGCACTTTCTCTTGTCCGAATCTCTTCGTCGGAAAACCACTTTGAAAGAATCCTTTGCATATCTAAGACTAAAAACTTCTTTGAAAGATGTTGAGGTATTCGAGCTTTGATCCTGTAATGTCCATCTAGGTATCCGCAACATTACATATATTGCTATGATGGCCGCTATGAGAAGTTCATGAAAAAATAACTGAGCAAAACTGTTAAGTTTAAAGTGCAGTTTTTCATTTGAAAGTAAAGCACCAGCTACATGTATCCCACATGTACCTCCTATAAAAATCATTGCTTCTAAAACCACTATTCGCTTTGTTCTCGATTCTTCACGAGTTACATCTGAAATGAATCCAAAAGTGGCTGCAATTACACCAACTGAACCAAATGACAATCCTGAAACAACAGCACTTATAAAAAAGTATGCAACATGAGTATTTATGTATACAGACAGTACACAATTGATGCAAGATGCTATTACAGTTCCTATTGGCGGAATCAACATCGTAATTTTACGACCATAACGATCACTCCATGAAGCAACATAAAAACTTATTAGAAATGTAGATAAAAATAAAAAACACCCATAATATTTAACCCATTTAGCAGTTTCGTTTAGCAGCTCCTTCCGACTTTCTTTCGAAGCAAGGCTACATAAAGTTTCGTTCTCCGGATAATGACGCAGACATAATTTAACATAAATCAATTCCTGCAAAGCATTCGTTTCTAAAAATATTATCATCATATACAAAAACAAAACTGGCTCCACAGTTATTAGTTTTATTTTAGATTTAATGAAATCGCATAATCCAGTATCCATCTTGACAATATTCTAACGAAATTTTATAAATTCAAACTAACTTTTAAGTTGAAGCCCAAATTTAAAACATACAACAAAATACAGCAAACAATGTTTCGTTGCGTATCATTCGTTAGTATATTACAGTCACCACCAGTTAATCATAACGCTAATATACACATGCATCATGATTTCACAAACATTTCATCCAACTCCTCCATTAAACGCCTATGGTTGCGCGTATGGTATTTCTTCCAAATGATCCGTTTTAATTATTTCAATTTTATTTCGATGATACGGAGGTAACTGTAATTATGTTACAGTACATATCTTTCTTCAAAATACTGCTCACAAATAACAGTTTCAGGTACAGATTCAGAACACTGATACAGATTCAGCCTTGAACACGCTAAACAATGCCCGCCAAAGAGAAATTTTATTCACATTATAAACACCGTTGCACGTTTTTTCCCTTACCCTCAAGGCGTTAACTTTCGCCAAGGCACTTATTGCCAAAGAAACTTAATTTCGTTTGATTGAAATGATTCAGTAAAGGGATATTTCATTAGAACGAAATAGTAATAATGAACTTGTAAAAGAAAAGGAATTCAAATACCGTATAAGCACGATTTTCGACAAAATATCGTTTTCCCATTTTTAAAATATTGTCTTTTTTCTTAAGGAATTTTTATTATTTGAATATTATTAATCGTTTAATTATTTGAATTATATTTAATTATTTGGATATCTTAGCTAATTCTCCTGAATTAGTTACGATAGCAAGTCAGTATTTACTCACATGCCAAAAAAACATAGCCATACAACGCTAACTAGATAATACTTACGTATTACCGCAATCACCTTAGTAGAAGTCACCAATTTTTCAGAAGGTGCCAAACCCAGGTAACCATACGCATAAACAGTCTTCCGGCAACCATGCTCATAACGGTCCTTAAATCAAGCAACGTCACTATTTTAGTATGCGTTTCAAATTCCAACGGTTTTTATAAACAAATCATGGCATTTTTTACCTTAATATGCATTTATGGAATTTGTCAGGAATGGAAGAAACTGCAGTAAAATTTCTGCAAGAATACAAAAATTTCCCGAAAAATATCTAAAAGAAACAACGAGGAGATTAGATGTGGGGGCTCCTATGGATAAAGTAATACTGACTATATCTATGGACGTTGTCAATGTTTCTGCGGAGTCTCTGCAATTCTCTGATCGTTGTGTACAACGGGAGTAGAAAACAAAAAGATTTAGGGAAAATTGAAGTGTTTTATTTGTTTAGTGTATTCCGTAATCCTTATTTAATGATTAAAATTTATATCTTAAATTGCTAAAGTACATATTCTCTTCGTATATTGATAATACCTGCCGACTTAGGATAAACATCAATAGTTTAGAAATCTCTCTAAAAAAGTTCGCCAAAATCATCAACTTGCGCCCGATAAGTAAATTTTGCCCATTCCTAACCCTAAAAAATTACCGAAATGCGCCAAGAGGTTACGTTAATACGTAAGTACATCACTAGATGGGCCACTAGTGTATCTGTTAGGCTAAAAATTGCCTGCTAATATAAAATAATAAAACAGGAACTAACGTGTTTTTGCCGCTTCTGACTAAAAATACTTCCTAAAATTTTAGACTTGACATGCGGTCTACCAGACCTTAACATGTTCAAACTATGAAACAAGCTAAAAAATATACTTTCTTTCATCCACTATAGGTATTAAGCAATCCAAACTAACAGAGAATTTTTGTCTCACTTGTACTTGGATTCCTCTTGAAGCTATCTTCTGTGGAAGGAAACAGATGAAGCAATACTACAAACCACTGTAAACTGGGCATAAACATTTTATTACAGTTACATAAAATTGCATAGAATATCTACAATTTTTCAAATTTTTGCCAGCGAGCAACTGGCATTCCTCTCCATCCGTTGCGTCTCTCTTGCGGAATCATAACAACAACAACAAAATATTTTTCTTAAGTTGTTGTTGCTTTCGTTATCTGTTGGCGTTTTTCTTTTCTTTTCCTTCTTTTCTTTTTGGCAATACAAATCAATTTCTTAATAAGCAAACATGAATATTATTTTCAAAAATGTATATAACTATTATACTACTTGCGACATTTTACTAACAATAGTGTAATTAATATGTAAGTTAAAAGAATGTAACATACAGAATAAAAGGGATTGATAATTATAAAAAATATATAACATACAGATTTTAATGGGTGTCGGTAATCTGAATGCTCTCTTTGTTGATCTTTTCAAAAATTAGATTTTACTAGTTTAAACTTGGTTTATAACATTAACTAAAGGCATAAAAACCTTAATCGGGAAAATAAGAACAGCATAATTCAAGCATTTTTAAAGCCAAAAATGGGCAATTTTCCAACATATAAGAATAAAAAAAAACTGAACTCACGAAGCCGAGCAACGTAGTGGGTATATATATATACTTTTGGTGCGGCCGGTTGCAACCAAAAAGGAGGTGCATTACTACATACTACAGCAGTCCTATATACAAAATTTCAGCGCTCTCTGGCTACTCGTTTTTTAAGTTATGCGAGATACATACATACAACATATGTATGTACAAACACCACAAACAAAATCTCTTCTGAATCCATTTTAAATCAGTTTTACAGCTCGTTGGGGAAAAAGAGTCCTTTATTCTGCCCTTACGTACAGATATCTCGCAAAAACATCGTGAAATTGCCTTCGACAGCAGTCAAAATGGATATTTTCGTTGAAAAATGATACCCGTAATTTTTCGTGATTACAATACTTCCTTTATCTCGTACAAGGAAGTAAAAAAGAATGTTTTGGAATACAAATTTATAGCAGCAAATTATTATTTGATATAAGAAATATCGTCCACTACTTTTACATTAATTCTCCTTTTAAAATATTGCATGCAAACAAGCTCTGGATTGAAAGATACGTTTTTACGCTTTCCGAAAAGAAATATTCTTATTCCATAATTCTAAAACGTTATGGAATGTACATTATTAAAATTTCTAAATGCAGAATAAGCAACATTATTAATCCAAAGGGAATAATCGGCAATCATTACTTCTACACGGAAAGAAGACTCCAAATAAGTACCCGGAAAGGTATGAATTGTTTCCAATTGTAATGTTTCTAAAGTTAAATCGTTGGTAACAATAGAAAATCTATTGATGCAGAAATCAATGGGAAGTCTTTAAATACATCTATATAAACAAAAATAAAATAAACTAAAATTTACTACATAAAAAGGCTAAAAATCATAAAGTTCATCAGCTTTCGCCGGGGCATGTGGCTCAACGCAAAAGAATTTGTAGAACCCTGTATGAAAACTATGTAGCAGTAAATAAATAGAATTACATTGTGTCTCTTGATGAAAAATGGATTTGTCTAAATTATTGCAATAAAAAAAGGTCTGTTTATTATCGAAAACGAAGAAAAATATGTACAAACCTAGCTCCGTCAGTGCATAGAAAGTTTCCGTAATGGGTTTATTACTGCCAAAGGATTCGCTTGCAATAGGAAATTAAATACATGAAGAGTGGAAAAGAATGCTAAAACCAACTCAATGGGCTATCAAGAGAAGGCTTATGCCTCATATTTGCAGAAAGAATTTTATTTCTTTATTCCAGTAACTTTGAAAGAGTGAAACTTCATCAAGAAAAAGCAACAAATCATACTTCGAAAATTACCATTGCGTTCCTTGAAAAAAATGAAGACTGATACAGCATATATACTGCATGCTGTATACATATATACTGTACTGCATATATAACTTTTCAATGTATGCCTCCGAAGTCCCCTGATGTTTCATCTGTGAACTATTGTGCCTTTGGTATCTTGAAATGAGCTTTTTCTAAGTTAGTACGATTGTTGGATTCTGGGAAATGGTGGAAGGGGCAGAGACGGGTTAAACGGTTGGCGGACCTTGCTGCTGCCTGGTTTCCTGAGCTTCGAAAGGGGTGGGTAAACACACAGTTGTGTGGAAATACAAGCTTCTTTTTATTATACAATAATTAAACATCACAGTTGTTTATTACAGTTACCTAAGTAAAATAATATGTACATGAATCTATTCTACTGAAAAGAAATCGAAAAAGATAGTGGCTTCTTATATTTTGTCACATTCTTCTATCTATTCTTTTCTTTTTCTTTTTTTTTTTTGCTATTCTTTGAAAATTATCTGCTAAAACTTTCCGAAAGCCAACGCATGTAATTCCAAGTAATTTGCATTTAAATAGAGGTGATGGCCGTAGAGAAAATGACTACCACTGATGGGTTTAACCTGTTCTCTTTCCAAGAAATGCTAGTCAGTTTTAGATATTACTGAAGTGATTCCTGTGAAAGGTATTTTCTTGCCAACTGTCGATGAGCCATTAAGTAGTAAACTATCTTACTCATTCTTTAAGTTTGACGGCACTATAATCAAAAGTCGTCAATGATTGTTACTCATCATACTGATGCTGTGTGACCATTTTAAATAAGTTGTGCTCTCTTCAGTACTCGGAACCACTACTTCCATATAAATGTATGCGTGTATAATACGAATGCGTGTCCATATAAATGTATACACTTTATTTCTGCTTATGTAGATGACAACGGTTATTACCCTTCCGCATTTGTTAAATTGGTAAGAATATGTATTTTCTGTAATAATATTTCTCTAATGAATTATAATCATTTGATTATGATTCGTGAATGAAACAGCATTTTAATATAATTACAATTTTAACAAATCTGATGTGTACACCACATGACTTCCTTCAACGAAATATTAAATTATACGCATTTTTCTTGCATTTCATTTAAACTTATTGGATTATATTAAATTTACTTTGCTGATAGCATATAAATCGCAATAGAATAAATGCGTATAAAGAATTCATTATATTTGTTTACCATAGCTACACTCTGGCGCTAGGTTCACTTAATAGCGTTACATCTCATTCATTTTATAACTCAGAATGCACAAAAAGTATATCATCTGAAGAATTATCTAACTGTTGCCCCATGCAGTATTCAAATATTATAATAAATTAAAAACAATGTATAAAAGAAATTAAACAACCAAAACACGTTTTCACAGATGATTCAGTATTTCTCATTTAATTAATTCAGTTCTCCCTTCGCGACAAGGCAAAAATACATGAAAACTTAAAATATCTATATTAAAAATTGCGAAATAAATCTTAAACACTTATTCCTTCGAATAAATTCCGGAATGGATTACTCATGATTTAATTAGTAATAATAAAAGAAAACGTTATTTTTGTTGTTGCGAAGCTTAGTTTCTCTAGCTTGGCAACAAATCCAATATTCTGCTAAGTTTCAAATGTAAACAAATATGGCTGCTGTGGTAAAAATATTAGGCTTAGCCGCACTTAAACAACTTTTAAATTGCTGATAATTCAAAAACTATTCCATTGAATTTAACCAAAGACCTTAATCGGAAGATA
The DNA here is from genome assembly GCA_000611955.2 of Stegodyphus mimosarum. Taxonomy (NCBI): domain Eukaryota; kingdom Metazoa; phylum Arthropoda; class Arachnida; order Araneae; family Eresidae; genus Stegodyphus; species Stegodyphus mimosarum. The sequence continues at coordinate 217,594 of KK121026.1, forward strand.
AGAGCAACATAATTCAATCATTTTTAAAGCAAAAAATGCACAATTTACAAGCATATGAGAATAAAGAAACTGAGCTCACTGAGACGAGTAACAATGGGTATATATATATATATATATATACTTTTGGTGCTGCCGATTGCCAGTAAAAAGGGATGTGCACAACTACATGCTATAACAGTCTTATAGACAAAATTTCAGCGATCTAAGGCTACTCGTTTTTGAATTATGCGAGATGCATACATAGATACGTATGTACGTACAGCCACCACGAAAAAAAATCTCTTCTGAATCCATTTTAAATCAGTTGTACAATTCGTTTGGAGTAAAAGAGTCCTTTATTCTGTCCTTACGTACAGATGTTACGCAAACATCGTCAAATTGCACTGGGTAACTGTCAAAATGAATATTCTCGTTGAAATATGGTACCCGGAATTTTTCGTGATTGCAATACTTCCTTTACTTCGTACAAGAAAGGAAAAATTAACATATTGACGATATTTATTACTCTTTGAAAATTACCAGATTTTGCAACAGAATAAATATTTCTAAGTTCTCAAATTGTACTTCCTTTCATTCGTTCAATTAGTTTCGTTAACACGACTCGGAAATTCATTCATTCGTTTATTAATATTTTCATTTTGAATAAAATCCAATCCAGAGTAAAAAAAAATTAATAGTAATAAAATACAAAAATGAAACTATTGACTAGTTAATTCTCATATCATCTTTCACATAATTTTTATGTTACAAAAGCTAAATCCTTACTAAAGTGAAACATATAAACAGAATATTTACTTCTTAATAATATTTTGCATGAAGTTTATTGACAATTTATATCATTAGTATAGCTGCTTGGGAAGGAATATATTATTTATCTTTGCTATAAATTTCTCTTCGGACTGTACATTATCACTTCCATCAAAAGTAAAACGAAACGTAGCAATAAAATTCTGCAACTTTATTCTTACCAATTTAATGGTTTGAGTAATATGCGGGACTTCTTTAAGTGTTTTAATTACAGCGTATAGAATAAAATTTATTGCAGTCTGGAAATTTTTGTGGTTCTGGGTGAATGTACATTTAAATTGAAAATTTAATAGTTATATAAAATTCAACTATTTAATCCTTTTGTCATATATATATATATATATATATGACATATATTGTGCCATATAAATAGTCTCCGCGGTTTTTGGGTACATTTTTGAACAAAAGTTTTCTTTATTAAAAATCAGTTTTAAACACGTATATATTGACCATTATTATCTATGACCTTTGGCCATTTTACGGGTAACTTCATAATTCCATCGGTATAGACCAAACTCGGTCAATCTGCGGCTCTCCGACACCTTAACGGCTTCTCGCGAGCTACTGGCGATACTTTGCCGCTTGAAATGCGACTTGTTTTAACTAAATACAGTTTAATTTTCTAATACAAATGGAATTTGAAATAAAAATCATGCAGTGCCGCATTACTTACTTCTACATTACTTTTTGAACAGGTAATGGTCATCGGAATACACTAAGTTAATCTAAAGCGCAATGCTAATATATTTGTTTAATTATTACCCCTAATATTTTTTTCTCTCGAATTAATTTTACTTTAGGCAGTGTCTGTTCACATTCTTGTGTGATCTCACTGTTCACAACAGTTGTGATCCATCTGGAAGATTTGTTATACCGTTCTAGGGTAGTACTTTTATTCAGTCATTGAATGCCGTGGGTAACTGCTGAAGAAACCTGTTTCGCCTTGCAATGCTTATACAGCTCTTTTTTAATCTGTGGAAGAATTTTACGAGGAGTTTATTTTGGGTGAAGTCTCACCTTTCTACGGAACTCTTTCAAAATTAATTGCCTATCACTAAGGAAGTCAGGCATTTTTATGCAGCAGTTGCTGCACAGATTTCGCAACTATTCACAGTGATATGCTTAACCTGCATGAAACTCTCTCTTTCGTAATAATTCCTTGGTAATCCTGGATACAGATCATAATTTATTTCACCAATGGTTGTGCATGCTGAAATATTTAGTGTCGTGGAAAGAATCACTGTTTTGACAACGAGAAAGATTTTAGTCAAAATGTTTAATTCCCATTTTATCAAATATTGTTATTCCAGATAGAAATATTTCACCTTAATCACCAAGTCTTTATATCAATAATGCTGTGACAAAACACGAGGGAACAACAGAACACAAACGTCTCTTTCTCCAATGTTTCTGCCAAAATTGGCATATTGATATTAGTGAAATCTCTTTAGCTTGCGATATTTTCTCGTATTTTTCGATTTCTTGTTTGGTGACTTTCTTTTTTTATACCTCACACTAGGTTACAGGCATTTTGGTGTACTAGGTTAGAGAAACTAGGTTGCAGGTGTTTTACTGCCCTGTATATCTAAAAGTTTTCGCCGTTATAGTACCGCCGCTCTGCAACTGCACCGATTGCCCCGGCTTCTTATGCCAGCATTACACTTCTTTTAATCTGTTGATATTTTTTATCTTCCTTATTTTCGATCATCGCGTACGTCTTACAGGTTGTAACGTCTCCTTGCTCTGAAGAACACTTGGTTACCCACCCTCAAAGAAGGGATACAGAACTCTTCTTCTCGCCTCGGTCGGAAGAGAGGAGCGTACTGCCCCCCCCTGGTCGCATGTGAGAGTAAAAAGGGAGATCGCTATGTGGAAGAGAAGAGAGCGGACGCTGCTTAGTCCGCTCTACTGTAGCGAAAATGTTTTATTTCTTCTAAAATGTAACCTGTAAATAGTTGTATAGTAAATATTTAACCTAGAAAAAGTGTTGGTTATTTGAAGAAGATACAACTATGGTACAAGGTCCTTCATGAAAGCTTAGTAGCCAAACGAAAAGTGGTACAATGATCCACTGCTTGATCACTTCAAATTTAAGGCAATAATGTGAAATTTTGTTCCCGTAAACGTTTATTTTTAAAGTTTGATCTTTTATTTTCTAAAGTATCCTCTACCTACAGACTCCATTTCAAGGTCCATTTCAGATTTATATTCTGCATACAGGTCAGGTAATCCAATGGAAAATTGTACTATGTAACCGTAAGGCTGACAATAATTTACACTCACTTCCAAAAGTTAAGCATTGAAATACTGTATCAGTCAGGGCCGTCAGGAGAGAGACTGATTATTCAAATATCGCTGAAATTGCAATGATATTCTTTTTTTCTGAATTCTTCTATACTGTACGTCGGTAAAAGTAGTTATTCCAAAGTTTTTGGGAAAAATGTTTAACGATTTCTTAGGTTAAGGTTTAAAGATTAAAATGATCTCACTTTATTAATCCTTGCATTAATTGTATGGAAAAACAAAATTACTTTGTAAGCAAAAGCCTAAACAAGTTAGAAGATTATTTTTAAATCTTTTTTTCCCGAACAAATTATTTTTCAATATTCTTTCTCGAATGACAGTTTCTCTGCAATGCACACTGACGTGTATCATTTAATTCATCCTTTCTAAAAGACTGCTTATGAGTTAAAAAACACACTTTTTCAAATAATTATTTAAAAACATTCTTTCAAATAATGATTTGTAATTAACCCAAAGTTGCCCAGTACAAGAGTTACGAATTTTTATTTTGTTAGGATTTAACTTTTCTGAACACAAAACAGTAGATTGAAGATGTATTTTTCGTATTTATATGTAATCATGTTAATCACAAATTCAGTAATCTACTTCAGAAATTTCTTCTTATTCAAAACCTGTCTCATTATTTTTGAAACAATGTAAATTTGGACTCGCGGCTCTCGAACGTTCGTAAAATCTATCATGCGGCTCCCATCGTCTTGAAGTTTGTCCATT
>KK121026.1:221501-237624 GCA_000611955.2 Stegodyphus mimosarum
TTCTGTGGTTATCGTCGAAAAACTTTGCCAAGTGATTTTCAGCGGCGCTTCAGTCGGCCAATTTTTTACCATCAAGAGAGTTTTGCAGAGATCGAAACAAATGGTAGTCAGACAGTGCAATGTCCAGGCTATACGGTAGATGCATCAATACTTCCCAATCACAATCAGTCAATTTGCTCCGAGCCATCAAAGATGTGTGTGGCCGCGCATTGTCATGATGGAACACTCGTATTTCATCCATTTTTCATCGCCGTTAATGATTTGCTTCAAAAAATGGTTCGATTTCGTTGCGTTTCAGCAGCATTTCACTGATGGTCAATTAAATTTCTTTGCGTTCATTCATGTGGCACCCAAACATCGAGCTTCTTTCTGTAGACTGCTCTTTTCAAATGATTCCAAACTAACATGCGGTTGATGTTTAGTGCCTCCGGTATTTCCTTAGCTTGCATACCAGTCTTGCTTCACCAGTTGCAAAATTTCATCGACATTTTTGTGACTAGCTGACTAGAGCGAGGCGCATCTTTGACATCGAAATTTCTGGAACGGAATAGAGCAAACCACTTCTGGGTCCTTCGTTCACTCACAAAATTCTCACCGTACACTTCACAAATTTTTCGGCATGTTTTTGCAGAGTTTTTACTCTTTTCATAGTAAAAAGGCATCCCATAGCATATTTTTTCAGATATTTCACTCATTTTTGGATCAATATGACTTTACGCGAGCAATGGATTACAAAACTGTCTTCACAAACAATGAAAGTTGACTGTCATCTTTTAAGCACTTGTTCGCCTGAGACAATCGGATTAGCGTTGCCAGATGTATAGGCATCAACACCATCTAGTTGCAAAAAAAAAAAAAACGCGGAGACTTCTTATAAGACCCAATACAATATAAATACAATCTTTTGTACATGAAGCTAAATGACATAATTTTAACATGAAGCTAAATAGCATAATTTTCATCCTGCTAAATTATAAAAGTAATATTAGGTCCTTTATTCCTTGCAGCGTTAAAAAATACAAAAGGCAACAACGTACACTGAGAAAAAAAAAGACAGTTCTATATCTCCCATTCTACTGGGCCAATTGACGAAATTCAACTTGCTCTTTTCCTGTTTCGAAAGCGCGACTTAGGATACATATTAGATTTATATATAGCAATTGTTCTAACACACGTATTTTGACACAAAATGGGACTTTTTCTGAAATGACATGCCAACTGTATTCCATGTTTCGATTCTACGACTCAAATTATGCTTAAATATTAAATTTTGCAAAATTTCATGCGAAATTTACGAGAAATAGAAAAATTTATCTTGACACATTTTTTTTCAGTTTGCGCCAAGAATAATTCACTTGGCGAACTTCTTAATATGTGGCAACCTGTTTCCCTTCCCTTCCATTATGCAGCGAAGGAAAAAAAGTCACATCGTTCCTGCCTTTTTGCATTGTGGATAAGAGGAAAAAAAGTCACATCGGTCTACTTTCAAATAATTTTAACAAAGTGCGTAAACCCCATTTTCGTTATTATCGCTTTCAACAAATATTCCAAATTTCAAAACGCGCCAATATATAAATTCATGTATATCTTCGGAAATTTCGAATATAAAGTTCTAATTTTTTGCAGGTATTCTTAGATATAAATCTACTTTAAGATGATTGTAAAAATTTTATAGGTTATAATTCAAAATGTTTTTCGAAAAATTTATAAAAATTATTTAAAAATACAAATTTTTAAAATAAGTCATAAAAAATGGGCGAATTTTGTTTGGAATGAACCTAAATTTAGAACTGCGTAAGAAGGAATCCAATAAGTTTCATAAAAAAGAGATATTAATAAATATATATTAAATTCAATTAACATTGAGGAGCTAAAATTTTGAGAGCTCATTTTTGAAAAACTACTCGTGCGATTTTTACAAAACTTGGCAGTTTGGCATCATTTGAGTCGTAGAATCGAAATAGGGAAAAAAAATTGGCATGTCATTTCGGAAAAAGTTCGATTTTGTGTCAAAATACCTGTTATTTGAACAATGCTATATATAAATCTAGTGCTATATATAAAACAGGTATTGTGTCAAAATACCTGTGTTAGAATGATGCTATATATAAATCTAATATATATCCTAAGTCGCGCTTTCGAGACATGAAAAACGCAACTGGAATTTCGTCAATCGGCCTAGTAGAGCGGGAGATATAGAACTGTACTTTTTTTTTCTTTTTTCTTTTTCTGCTAAGTGTGCATTCCATTTGGCCCATCTGATAAAAATCCTACTCAATCACTTATGTGAATAGTTTTGTAGTTCTTTTGAGAAGATAAAAGTGCTAATGTGTAGTCGACCTATAAAATGTATTAGTTTTGAATACAAAGACATTCTAGTTCGCATAGGAAGCATACGCTAAAAAGAACTCGACTGTAATATTGTTTTGGCCACCAGACATGAAAATAAATATTTTTATTTTAATGTGCAAGTGTTTTTAAACCTCTGGAATGGAAGGGAAGCTACTTAGCAATCCCTAGTTCACCTATTGCTTTATTTTTTAATTACATTTTAGCAATAAGCACTTAGTTTCTACTAAATGGCAAGAGTAGGTGTGAGTGTTTTTAAATAGAAAAGAGATACCTGTAGGTTTTTCCTGTTAGTTTATATTTTAATAAAATCTATTGCTAAGAACTCAGAATCTTAGCAAAATGTACTTAGTTAATAAATTATGCACATTTATGAGCTTACTATGCATTCCTCATACATGAGTATACATATTTATCTACTTTGTAGGCATAACATAAGTACGAGACATTATTTTTAATTATAAGAATATTAATTTGGGCATTTAGATGGACTTGCACTTTTAACATTGCAAGAACACTGGCAGACTTAAACAGTAGAATATGAAATATTAGATTATAATTTTTTCCCCACTGCAAATGGAAAGGTATATTCTTTACACACGCATACATTTGCGTAACCTATTTTTTTTTTATCATACCAATTTATTTGCTATGTTGAAGTGTATTGGTATAAAACTGCAGGAAATACGTTAATCTTTATTTTCGCTTATCAGTATCCCTAGAGTCATTTGTTTGGTAGTCTCGACCCGGGGGTATAAAAACATGAGCCTCATGGTTCCATGTAACCTGTTGGTATAAGCGGGCAGTCCTGACTTCAGTAACACAACTGTCCCAAATGGCAAGTTTCTGGTAAGCCTCGTGTCAGATTTATGGCGGGCTCCAGGCAGCCCATGTGGTACTGGTAAGAGCAAGCTGGCCAGTCAAATCTTCAGGCATATAGCCCCGCCCTGTCGTGGTCTTTAGTCACTGGGAGTGGTAAATCTGATTGATCAGCTTGTAGGGTTTCCTTTACTTCAACTTGAGAGACATTAGGTTATTTCGGAAGGAGGAGGGATGCAAAATGAGCAACGTCTTCGCCAGGAATCGAACCATGGACCACTCGGTTACGCGTCGAGTGTGCTGACCACTACACCACGACGGAATGCGAAGAAGGCGGGAGAAATACCTCATATACTCCCCCTTTTAAAGGACGACTGGAGTTCCAGGGACCCAATCCCCAAATCCCAGTGGTGGAGAATCATCATCCACCACCTTTTTTTTTAGTTCGGGCGTCACTGTATAGACATTAGGTATTTTTGAAGCTGAAATATGGAAAACTGAGCAACGCCTTCGCTGGGATTCGAACCACGGACCTCTCGGCTACGCGTCGAGCGTGCTGACCACTACACCACGGAGGCATGCGAAGAAAGCGGGAGAAATACCTTATAAACTAATATTTTATTCAAGTTTTTGTTATCTTTCCTGAACTCTTCAACTTCTCCTCGTATTTCCTTTGCCAGGATGTAGATTTAAAGTTAAGTGCGTGAGTATTTAAACGGGTGAATCTCTGAGTTTATTCAGAGCGCGTTTTCGCTAGTCAGCGCACATTTCGTTTCTGATCTTGCTGTTACGCTAATACGCCCTTTTGCTGTTTTGGATAACTGTCACGCCTTTTAGGTTTGTTGAGTCAACCTAAGTTAATGTGATACACAGCACTATTCCTTTTAGACTTGAATTGATGTTACGTTATAATGTTCACCGCAAGTTGTCGGTGTTATTGTAAAGCACGAAGTACGTGCACTTCTGTTCTTAAGTGGAAATAATAAAGGGTTATTTTCACCGTTCTTCCGTGCTGGTATTACTTCACGCCTGTGAGAGAATTCGACAGTTTATTTTGTAGGATCTAGATTCAATTTATGAGCAACACAAGAGATAGATCTTATAAATTCAGCGGTGAGTTTAGAAGTTTTGATTTAACTTTCTGTCGGCCCAGGAAGGGCGAGACCCGACACTTTTGTGAAGGAATTTTTTCAACATCTCCAAAGGGATTTTTGACTGGTTTGCGCCCTTTTGCCTAACATGGAGGCTTTTCAGCTGAGGGCCGGTCTGTGTAGTGCAAGGGTCTGAACCTCTTTCGCCCCATGCACTCCTTTCAGCCTTAGTAGATGATTATTCCCCCCTCTTTTCCTAAGCTCGAAAATTTGATACACATTAATTTTAATTTAAATGATTTTTTTTACTGTGTTTAAAAAATTATGCAAGCAAAAGCATAGCAAATAATTACAGATACCAAACCTTGAATAGAAATACTTTCTTATTTTCATAAACTAAAAATAAATCCTTAACAAGTTGTAAGGTTCTACTTTCTATCCGATGTGTAGAATCTGGAGAAATAGTGATTTCAAGAAGAAGGGTTAAAAAAGTACCCTTTATTAAACTCTTTAAATTATTTACAATGAATCAACTTGACGCTAACATACTACGCCTCTACTTGGGCGGTAAGTGAAACGGTAGAATGAAACTCAAAATTGGAGATATTCACAGGTAGCAGAATTAAACTACAGGGCTCATACAATCCTGTATCCTACAGCGCGTAGATGAGTCTAGTGGCAGCAAGGTAAGAGCTATTGAGCCACGTCTAACCAGCAATAACTGCTAAGCCGAAGCTCGCGTACAGCCACGCACAGAGATTTTCCAGACTCTCTCTAACTTTTCCTACTAGAACATCGATATTTAAACTTTTCCTCCCACTGGTAGAATTCGCATTTCTACGCGCGCTACCAAATTTAAATATTCTGGCACTGACAATTAGCCGAATGAAGGCTTATAGGAAAGTAACTGAACATTAAATTTAACTGGTTATTTAAAATAAATATAAATCGCTACAAGGTTAATAAAAGACTAATCACATTCCCCTCCTGAAGCTATGAAATACAGCCAAGGGAGAAGAGAACTCCTGGTGTAATGCCTTTAATTACGGCGGAATTTGCAAACATATTGATTGATTGTCCTGTTAGCAGTCTAATCGCCTAATGGATTATCACGTGAATAGCTTTCAGAATGGCACTGCCATTCCTATGTTAGTCAGCCGGTGTAAATCAGAGCAACACCTTACCAATGGTCCTCAGGCATAAGGTGTCTAGAACCTCTAAGCAGTGCCGTCTTAAGACGGCATTATGCCCGCTGGGCAAACAAATGTGCTGGGGTTTCGAAATGGAAGTAAAATGACACAGAAATGTAATGAAAATTTAATGTAAGTGGATTAGTATGACTCCCCTGTGCTCGTGGTAACCCGGGCAAGTGTCCAGCGACCCTGCCTTTAAGTTAATTTGCTGGCATTAGTCGGGCAACCTCCATAAAAGCTAGATTCATAAAGCTAGATTTTGTTTTATGAAGTATGGTTTTGATTTACATTGCGATTAAATTATTAAATTACAGGATGAATTTAAATCGCAGCATCTTATTGCAAAATCTCTTCTCTTGCTTAACGAAATAATACTGCTATTACGTTACTGCTGTTACATACGCTATTGTTAAAGATATTCTGATAATAGTAGCTTATTATTATTTCTATTATGAAAGTAAACAAACGTGTTAATATTAACGTTTCAATCAGCATTACTTTCCACTATTCTTTAGCAGCAAAATTTGTAATTATTATTTCAAATAATATGTCAGCAATTGATTTTGAACAAAAATATCAAATTTTTCTGAGTTTATAACATGAATAATTAACATTAAATTCGAAGTTTCTTTGTACGAATATATTCGGCTTTTTTTTTAATTTTACATATAATGTCTTATACACTTAGTTTCATGAAAGATCTTCACCTTTAAATAGAATCAATTCTTATTTATTGCAACAGGCAGAAATCAAAGAAAATTATTAGAAAGACGTGTTGAAAATAATTATATCAACGGTAAAATTACCAAGTCGATTAAGATTAACATTTAGAAACCATGATGAAAATCAGAACTCAAGCGAGAAGCGGAGCTATTTCACACGCTTGGAATAGCTTAGTGATTATGACATTTTTTTAAACAGCATTTAAAAATATACAGTAATTGAGGATGAGGAAAAGTAAGTTATATATCACATAACATTTGTGGCGAATTCTCAGTGTCATTAACAAATACTTGATAACATATATTGTAAGGTTTTAGTTTAAACTAACAAAGTTTTATGTTAATTTCTCTTTCCTGTGAACTCTTATTTCAACTTTCCGTTAGAATGAGCACGCGATTCAGCTTTATATTAATTTGAAGTGGAGCCAATTTTTGTATTTAAAGGTTAGCGAGGAACTTCTCGGTGTGAGAGAGCTTTTAGTCTCAGATCGCTTCGGCTCTGTTCGACGTTCGCCTGACTAGCTAGTATTTAAATTCTAAGCCTTAGCGCTGTTACTCTAATACTTATTGAAGTAATCTAAGTGCGTTAGTATTAGCCAAATCTTGCTAGCACCATTGATAGTTTAGAATAGAGGCCAACCTCGCGTTTAAAGCTCTGAGAGCAACGACTACATAATTTCTACTCACTTTATTTTAAATTATTTGATTGTTCACTTTAAACCCAAGTGCGGTTATTATTTTCTGTTATCCCTTCCGAGTTGGGAAGTGGCTGTAAATAGTGGTTTAATAAAAGGGTCATTTTAAACCCTTCGTACGTGCAGTTATTCTACCACTGACATAGAACATAGCTGCATTCAGCTCCCTGTTCGAGATCAGGACTTTGACACTGTAACGACAATGTTTGCCAAAAGTATGCACAGAACACTCAGTCCTGATAATATAACAGAATTTAAAGCAACAGTTTACTAAAGCAGTTACACGATTGACCAATTGACATTAATTACAAGGTATTTATTGTTAAGTGGTGAGGTTAAAAAAAGATTTCTAAGGCGTATACTGATTAAAGAATATACAGCGCCATATCTGAAAATACAAATATTACCAGCTTTAGCAAAACTAGACATAAATGGTAAACTTTGTAAAGTATAAGAATGCAGAAACCTATCAGAAAAAAACTCAGAATTAAAGTCCAAGTGCGATCTAATGTTAATTATTCTTTAAATTTAGAGAGTAGTTTGCAGCAGAAAAGGATAGTGCAACTGTCAATAGTTTATGTTTTGCGCAAACGTTATTTGCTTTGTATACCCTCATCACTGGCAGATTTCGAATAAAAATCTAGAAAAGAGTGAAAATAATCTAATTGTAAACATTTCTCCAATATTAGATGGTCGGCAAGAGCTGTACTAGTTTGAAAAACTGATACAACCACATAAATGGAGACTTGACACTTGTACTTCAAGTTCGGAAAAGAAAGTAAATGTAGCGGAGGCTTATTCCGTTTGGTATTTACCTCAGGTCGGGAAGTCTGTTAAATGGTGTTCTGCTCTGTAGCGAAGGCTATACCTTTATTTAAAAATTTGTGCAGATGTAAAATAATATAAATGACAAGATCATGGAACACCATTTTACAGAGAACAAATGTTACCAACAAATCCTTGCAAAGAACTAAGTGTTCTTTGCACATGTGCTTAAGTGTTTTCTCCTTTTAAAGAAGCTGATAGTTCAGAATCTTTGAAGAATTTTATTGAATTTTATTTTTTATTTCCATTATGAACATTACGAATTGTTTAATACAGAAAAAGAGACAATGACATGTTTGGCATTTAAAGAACAGAACAGCAGACCACAGAAAGAGGAAAATTCTTTTTATAATAGTTGTAGGGATTATTTTAATTTTTTAATAGTTATTTTTAATTTTGAATCCCTTTTCTTTAAATTTTTGTTTTTCACCTACAACTTCCTGCCAAAATGAGATTTCAGTATCGCTGTTTAAGTAAATGAAGTAGAACCAACATTTAATGCGAAGTTCAGTCACTTCCACAGAAGAGCTCAGAAGTTCTCAGTAAAGCGCATTGTGCCTTCGGGCCACATCGTTGCTTTAAGCCTATCTTACTACATTGGGTCGTAGTCTTAAATGCCTGTTAGTATTCTCCGGTGAGGTTTAATTACGGGCCAACTCAGTTAGTTATTTTCGTACAGCTTCGGCTAAAGTTTAGCTAGTTAGAGTTAGTTTATTTCCTTATTTTCTATCTTAAGTCAAAGGGAGGTTTTCCTGAAAGCCCGAGAGAGGGCGTCGGTAGTATTTCTTCCAGAGAATAAAAGCGTATTTTAATCCTTTTTTGAACTTATATTTATAGTTTCAAGAAGACCAGCGAATAGTCGCTAGACACTTCACTGAAGTTCTAGCAGCCAAGGACACGAAAATTAACTAGGATTTTATATTGTAACGAAGGATCTAAATTGCTTTCAATGCGTGAAAGTTATCTTTAAGTCTTTTAAAGTTATTTGTAGCAATATAATATCACAACTTGCTCATAGGAATGGAGCATACAAAAATAATATAGGAAATTAAAAAATATTCTTCAATTCAGACTTATTGAATTAAAAAAAAGGTCCGTGTATAAAGTAGGAAAAGATCTACTGAGGGTGTGTATACATTTTTAGAACGTTTTTGGAGCCTTTTGATAAATGTTTAAAATATAAAGAGTATCTTTTCAAATGTTCGATATAGTAGTTTTTTTCTAGACTATACGTATGCATTGTGATTTGCATTATAAGGGCTTTTCATAAAATTTCCAGAGTTATTAATTTCCATTACTCCTCCACTGTTTTCCAGCGTCTATCAACCGTGGTGGATTTGTTGTTAGAAAAAGCTTTTCATGCTACCAAAAGCACAGTAGTATATTGGTAAAACGTCAAGGGAATTTTCACGATTACGTTGAAAAGGTATGGATGGAATACCTGTATCAGTTTTCATTTTTTCAAGAAAAGCAGTGGTTCTTTTCGAAGTATGATTTGTTGCTTTGTCTTGAAGCAGTTTCAGTCTTCGAAAGTCACTAGGGTAACGAAACGGAATTTCTTCTGCAAATATCACACGTAAAATTTGCTCTTGATAGTACGCTGAGTAACAATGCAAATACCTGGTTTCTGCATGCTGTGGTGGGCGATACTTAGATGTTAGAACTTTAAACTTAGATGCGCTGTTAGATTTTATTTGAGCCAGTTTGTAGTTTAGAATTTAACAGTGCAGTCTTAGACAATTAATAATCGGCTAAATTGATTTCACTGTTCTTATTTAATTTGCATTGCCACAAGCAGTGGTTATCTGTTTACAAGTTCAGTTCATTAAACGTTGTTAAGAGCTTCTTTGCTGTTCTGTTTCAGACATAGCCATATCTCGCTTATCTATCTATTTGGACTTAAGTCCCAATATTAGGCAAAATATAACCTTATGCATTTTTACTGAAGAATGATCTCAAAATTTATAAACAAAATTTAGTTAGACATTAAATGCTAATGAAACCTATCGAAGCAGTTAAATAAAAAATATGGAAAAAAATTAATGGTAGACTTAAGAAATAAACTTTGGAATTTGAAATGATTACGAGAATAAAATATGTACAATGCAAAGTGAACAAACCTTGGTAGTACATAAACAAACAAACAAAATTTAATTTAAATCTTGAAAGATCTTATTAATGGTTAAATAATGATACTTAAAACATAATAAGTGGAAAATGGCTTAAATTATTGAATGAATACGATACAGCTGAGATAAAAGTTTTTATCTGGCATGCTAGAAGTTGTAACTCTAGAAAATGAGCGTCCATTTAGTGTTACTAACTGGAAGTTACTTTGACCAAGTAGCGTAACAGATAATTTAATTTAGAGTATTAAATAAAGTTGGATTTATTGATATTTAAATGGAGACATAAACATCGCTTTAAAAATGAGATGTACGAAAAGGTAAGATTTCCTTGGTAAAAGTATGTTTGTATATATAATAATATTGCTACTGTACGAATAACTCTACACAAAATATTTTCTTTCTATGAAATAAGAAATAGTTCAGTAGAAGGCCAAAAATTCGCTAAAGTTTGAAGTTTCACACAGGCTTTCAGACGTAACCGATGAAACTTTCAGTTACTAAGATAGCGAGATCACAAAACTTTTCCATCATAAATGTTTCCTTCCAAGTCTACTTTGATAGATATATGGCACAACTTATGGCCATATCTACATTTTATTGAAGTATACTGTGATAGCGGTGAATTTTCTAGATAAAGCCGAAAAGCCTTGAGCCCAAAAGGCTTAAGCCAAAGCTCTTTATGCAATATAAATGATATTTTAAGATAATAGTATTGTGGATTAGAGGAAAAACCTAAGTGCATTTAAAAACCATTTCTAATGACTAATGGTTACATCATTTTACGTTGTAAGGTTCATCCTAATTTCATAACAGTTATTTTAATTTTATGCATCTTTCCCATCCCTTCTAGCTTCAGCTTACAGTTTCCCACCGGAATATATTTTCAGAAACGCGGTTAATGCAAACGAATAAGAGTACTACTATTTAAGTCGATACTTCACCGACTTCGAGAGAGAGATTCTGAGTTTCTGACTAGCGCGTGTGTGCCTTTGGCTACGTCTCGCTCTAAGCTATTGCTACGCTCGGCCGTATTTCAGGCTCTTGATTGGTTTCGCCGACTTAAAATTGAGATTTAGGGGCCAATTACTTAGAATCTTGATAGCTTCGGCTATATCTTCAGTTAGCTTTAGTTAAGTTTAATTTCATATTAATTTGAGTTCAGGCCCAATAGGAGTTCAATCCTTGAAAAACCCCAAACACTAGTAAGCGAATAATCGCTTAAGTGTGTGAACAGAGACGTAAGACTGAAGAAGGGTTAACTACCCTTTATTTTTCAAAATAAATATAACACAATCAGCTGCTTAACTCGGAGTGTACAGCAAAACCTCCACTTGGGCTTGCACTTAAACTAATATGAAATTAAACTTAACTAGCTTAACTAATGCTTAGCTAAAAAGACATAGCCGAAGCTATCGAGATTCTAAGTAGTTGGCCCCTAAATCTCAATTAAGTCGGCGAAGCCAAACAAGGATCGCCGAGAGTAGCAATAGGTTAGAGAGACGTAGCCAAAGGCAAACGCGCGCTAGTCAGGAACTCAGGCTCTCTCTCGAAGTCGGTGAAACATCGACTTAAATACTACTCGTACTCATTTACATTGACCGCATTTCTCAAAATACATTCTGGTAGGAAATTGTAAGCTAGACGGGACAGGAAAGATAAATAAACTAAAAATAACCGTTAATAGAATTAGGATAAACCTTACAACACATTACTGAGAAATCGGGTACATGTGTTAGAGACTTTATAAGGTATTTCTTCCGCCTTCTTAGCATGCCTTCGTGGCGTAGTGGCCAGCACGCTCGGCGCGTATTCGAAAGGTCCGGGGTTCGAGTCCCGGTGAGGGCATTGCTTATTTTTCATCTCTTCTGTTTTAAAAAGAGACCTATTCTCTTTACAGCTTCATTTGTTGATTAAAATAATGCTCTAAATTTTCGTAAGAGTTTCCAATTAAGATGTATTTTATATGCCTTAAGAGTTGACGGTTGTTGATCGGTAAGTCACTAAAGTGGTATAATACAGTAAATTTAAATATGCAGTTAAACTAAAATTAACTGGATGTCACTAGTAATACTTCAGTCAGTCAGTCATCAAATGTTACATAATGCAATATTCAACCCTTCCAAAATTCATGCAATGCGAATACAAAACATTTATCATTTGATGCAAATCAAGGTCATTTGTCACTAGTGACCTATGGATACGTCCTCATACCTACCTACCTATCTATATATATATAAGCGAAATACCACTGACTCATCACGAGATCTCGGAAACTATATACGCGATAGACTTGAAATTTTGCTTAGTTATTCATTCCACGATGTAGACGCGCACTAAGAACGGATTTTACGTGAATCCTGGTCAAAATGGATTTTTGTTATACCATCACAGGCACTACCCCCGCCTCTTCCCCGTCCTCTAGGTGTCTGCCTCTCTCTTCCTTCCTTCATTTTCTTTGCCTCTTCTTTTCAAGAGAAGTACTATGTTGACAATTTTTCGTGGTTCACTACTGGCCTACTGGGTATCCCGCCACGATGGAGACGCATCCCAATACACAGTGCCTCATGGGTGGTGTGGAAATCTGTGCATGACAGATTCACTGAATGGCACTATATTTCTCGACTTTAAATTTAAAAAATTTACGTTAATTGTCAATTCGAAATTATACATGCCGTCCATATAAGAAGTCTAGGTTCACATTCAAATGTATAATGTGCGCGGCAAAGCGAGCGGGTATCAGCTAGTAATACTGTAAATGCAGTGTTTTGTGTAGTAGCACTACTTATAAAACGAATAGAAAGTACAAAGCGCGGAGTAGCATAATATTACAGTCAAAAAATTTAGAAAGGCTCTGTTGAGAATGCTTTTGACATTGTAGAGACATTAGGTATTTGGAAGCAGGAGTTGTGAAAAATGAGCAACGCCTTCGCCAGGAGTTCGACCACAGACATCTCGAGCGTGCTGATCTCTACACCACAAAGGCAGGCGAAGAAGGGGGAGAGAAATACCTTATATACTCCTCCATTTAAAGGGCGATTGGGGATTAGAGGCTCCAATTACCAAATCCTGGTGGTGGTAATCATCCACCATCTTTTTTAGTTCGGGCGCCAGTGTAGAGACATTAGTTATTTGGAAGCAGGAGTTGTGAAAAATGAGCAACGCCTTAGCCAGGAGTCGGACCACAGACATCTCGAGCGTGCTGACCTCTACACCATGAAGGCAGGCGAAGAAGGCGGGAGAAGAGCACACTTAAACTAAAAAGAACTTCGTAGAGCTCATAAAATTTCATATCTCAACTTTAAGAGGATTTCTTTTGAAAAGTCTTATTATAAATTAAAGTTATTTTTTACTCATCTTCATTTATAATTAATAAACATATCTAGTAATTTCAAGATCATTATTTCCTGCGGTAAAGTTCATAAAGAACATTTCTTTTCTTCTGAAGAATATAACTTTCTTTTATTCCAATTTTATGACAACTGTGTAACTTCCAATCATTTAAAAACTGTCTAAATAGTTTGCAAATTGTAAAAATTCCTTTAAGCGCATTTATTTTTTGTTGTATTAAATTCATTTCGAATTATATGTGAAGGACGATTGGGGATTAGAGGCTCCAATTACCAAATCCTGGTGGTGGAGAATCATCATCCACCATCGTTTTTAGTTCGGGCGCCAATGTAGAGACATTAGGAATTTGGAAGAAAGAGTTGTGAAACATGAGCAACGCCTTCGCCGGGAATCGAACCACAGACCTCTCGGTTACGCGTCGAGCGTGCTGACCTCTACACCACGAAGGCATGTGAAGAAGGCGGGAGAAAATATCTTATAACATAAATAAACCTTTAAAAAGAACTATTGTACACTTAAAGTATTTTCTCAAGCTCAAAATATTTTCAACAAAGGGGTAACTTTAGCATTAAAAATATCATCGGTCTTTCTACATTATAAATGCTACTTTACGCTCCTCACAATATTAGCCACTCATGAAACTTTGTTAATTAACAACTTTGAAAGAAAGTTGCTGCAGTTCCTTGGCATAAGTTCATTTAAAACAGAAGAAAAACATGCCACAGTAAAATAAGAATAAAGCTTGTGTTTGGCATGGGTTTTAGTCAAAACTCAATAGATTTTTGAGAGCAAATAGGTACAGGTCCTTCTCCATCTGAAAGAAATCTGCCAAAATCTACCACAAAAAATATGCAGATCTCTTTGCTCCTGACGAAGGGGGTTCTGGGCCTGCTGCCCTCGAAATTGATAGATTCTTGTTTAAAATCGACGGCAAACACAAGGCTGTTGTTTTGCTAATTTTATTAAGTTCATTTATTTTTCTTTTTGATTAAGGTACAGCATTTCTCATGACTAAAATAAACTGAACAACTGAAAGTAATATACTAATTTTTTATATTTTTATCTTTATTAGTCCGAAAGGACAATTTGCCCAGAAGGACTGTTAATTTCGTTTTGGCATTTTTCGTCAATTCGCTATAAGCGGTGAACACTTTTTAAATTGTTGTCACCAAATATTATCACCCTGTATTATATTAAAGAAATTATATTTAAAGAAATTATATTTCTTTAAATATCTTTCTTTATTAATATTTAAAGTAATGAAGAATCTGCATAAATTTATGTATGTGTCTCGCATTTTGAAAAAACAACGGTACCTAGGGGCAGCAAATTTTGAATAACGTAGTCCTCCACTCGAAAATGAGTATCTGGAAGGCCATCTGGAATTTGTTTTATTACCGATTTCATATTTTGTAAAACTTTTGATTAATAAACTCAACAATTTCAAAGCGA
The DNA here is from genome assembly GCA_000611955.2 of Stegodyphus mimosarum. Classification (NCBI taxonomy): domain Eukaryota; kingdom Metazoa; phylum Arthropoda; class Arachnida; order Araneae; family Eresidae; genus Stegodyphus; species Stegodyphus mimosarum. Next base: position 236,125 of record KK121026.1, read on the forward strand.
GCAATGGCAACACTGTACAAAAAAAAAAAATTACCTCTAGCACGCGAGCTTGTGTACCGAAAATTCTAAAGATGTGCTGTTTTAAATATTTTGTGATATTGCTCTTGAATAGAATTTTATGGTTTAAGTGCTAAGAGTATGTATTTAATAAGTAAAGTTAACACATAAAAAGTAAAAAAAAACGCCCCTTTGGACGTTATATAAAATCTTAAAGCTTTCGGATTTTTTTCCTTTATTTTAATTTTCCCTTTTCTTAAAATTACAGAATACTGCCCGTAATTGAAAAAAAAAGAACTGCTTGAAGAAATTTCATTTTATTATTTTACATATCTATGTGTAAAGAGGCATTTAGTTTTAAACTAATCAGTTTTTGTTCAATTATTTAACTTTTTTCTCTTCCCTCATTTCCATTTCTTGCCAAAATGGTATTTCAATTTCGAGTGTTATGCAAAAGTAGGTTGGAAGATATTATTTAAGCTGGCGTCTGAGTTATTCAGACGGAGTGTGTTTTACCGTTCGGACACCTTGTTTCGCTGATTTAAGTTTCCTGTTTTACAGCTGCGCATATTAATTGTCGATTGTGTACGTCAGTGGTAGGTCTAAGAGCCAACTCGAGTAAGTTAACTCTGTTCAGCTTCGGCTGACTATTTAATTTAGTTTTAACTTTTAAAATGCAATTCATTTACTCGAAACTATTATGTGCAAATGTTTTTATTGTGTTTCCAAGACGCTTATGAACGATAAACGCTCCTCAGTTCAAACTGTGAATAGTCCTTAAAGGTCCGTTTCCTGTAGCAGTCATGTATAGGACTGCCTAAAAATTATGTAGAACATCATGCATAAAAAATTGAAAGTACATCTCAGTGACATTCAGTTGTCACATTCCCTCAAATTGTTATGTATGTTATTACAATATTATAGAGTTATTGGACCAGAGTGTCTTAAAAATATCTTCCTTTCTGAAGAGATCACATTTCGTCTAAACGGTTATGTAAACCGTTGTAATTGCTGAATATGGAACATTGAAATTTCATTTGCTGTACATGAAAGCACATTTAAGATTCTCCTGAACTTTATCTCTGTTGCAGCCTAATAAGCAATTGCATTGCCTATTCTTTATTGAAACCTATATCAACTTCAACGCTTGTTTGGGTATTCCACAGATCTTTTTGTACCTTTAAATTGAGCATGGTCGGAAATTTTCTTTCAATAAAATAGAACATCGCTCAACTTCGTAGATCATGCGCGAAACGAGTTGGAATGTCGATTTTTGGAACAATTGTAAGGTTTTAGTTAAACTAACAAAGTTTTATTTTAATTTAAATCTTTCTATCTCTTCTCAGTTTCAACTTCCCGTCAGAAGAAGCGCGCGTTTTCAGCTTATGCTAATTTGAAGTAGAGCCAAGTACTATTTAAACCAGAGGTAGAAACCTCTCAGTGTGAGAGAGCTTTTAGTCTCAGATCACGGCCATTCTGTTCGACGTTCGCCTGACCAGCAGC
>KK121026.1:265424-281321 GCA_000611955.2 Stegodyphus mimosarum
ACTTGATAGCACGTACTCTGGCAAGGTGGGCAGGATGCTTTCTGCATTTCACCATTGCGCTTGCCTATCGTACGTTTCAAAAGTTAACTCAAAATAATTTTTATGTTGTAGTTTTCGTTAATATTAACACTCTGTAAAAGGTCTGAAGAACATGAAGATACAAGTACCCAGACATGTTTTGAAATCCTTGATGGATCCTTATCGCATCCCCCTGTCGGGAAATCTCTAACAACACATATCATACTTCACAGCACACCAAAAATATGGATCCTGTGAAGGAAAAAAGTTAAATATTTGTACTTCTGATCATAAAATATAAGAGAAATTTGCTCTGGCTAATGGACTATAAATTTTGGATGTAATTATGCTAATATAATAGCAAGGATGCATAACTCAGCAATTTTACCAACTGTTAATATAGTTTATAGATTGTAAATTATTGTACTTCTGGAACTTTCAAAATATTGCTCTGTGTTCATATATTTCTAAGACAAAAGCATCCACTGAGGGTGCTAAGTGGAATTATCACAAAACATTATAAATCTGTTAGACAGATGAGGAAGAAAACTAGTGTGCAAAATTAAATTTTTCTATGTGTCGACTCGCTCAGTCTATGAAATTCCCTTATAATTTAGTTATAATTAATAATGGGATTAAAAACGATAGATATACGAAATACTGAAATGGCATGATGTATTTGTTATATACAGTAATTCAAATAAAAATATGTAGTATAGTAATTTGAATATTTAAAGTTAAATCTTCTTGAGGCTAAAATAGAAGTCAGAGCTTGACCTAGCTAAATATCACAGAAAAGATGCTATTTTTATATCTCTAACAAGTCTAACAAGTTTGTATCGGGCATTAAGTTTTAAAATGACCTATAAATGTCAAGATTAATTGCATAATTTAACGCTAATTTCGACTTTAATATATCATAACTAAATTCTTTACCCAGTGAGGTTTTACCTTAATAGAAATTTTAACTTCACATGAACACAGTCAGAAAAGTGATTACGCAGCAGCGTATATCACTTTGGAGAGAAACACACCATTGCTAAATGCAAAGTTATGCAAAATAGCACTCTTCTTTTAGCGTCGATTTGAACTAAAATTCTATCGATCTCGAGGGTGATCTGTCTTGATAAAACCCTTTTTGTTTATGAAGAATTTTTAATTAGAATGCCCTTAAATCTATCACGTTTTGTATAAATCTAAGCTAGTTTTAGTTTGAATTTTTAGTTACCTTTATATCAATACTTATTTACGAATCTTACACTCTTGTTTCTCGCTTTTGCTTAAGTAACAATAGTTTAAGTACACAGTAATCTTGTTGATAAATTAAAAGACATTCATTTGTACCCTATTTAGTAACTAAATGCTTTTCATTAAGTTAATAAGTGCAGAGTTTTTTTTAATTTCTAATGCCAGATTATAAAGACAACTGCAGACGGAACAAGCAAAGATGAAAAAACAAAACAGCAAAACTAATGGATACCATCACACTGTGACCTTAATGGAAACGATAAGGCAGATTTTTGGACAAAGAAAGGGGCCAATACGCTCCAAATAATTAACAACCATCTCGCTTTTTGCAGCCAAACTTGTAATAAAAAATTTCTATAAAGAATCTTTTTGGAAAGACGTTACTGAAAGAAACGGTCATACAGTATGGGTTAACAGAACTTTTGGCACTCCATGATGGCCCAGAAAGAAATCTGTTGCTAACTTTTGTCTTGTTACTGCTCATGATTGCCTCTTTAAACATCTGCATCGAATGAACATTATCCGAACCCCAGTTTGTAAACTGTGTATCCTTCATGAGGAAATGTATGCCTGACATCTGAGGTTATTGCCCTCCACTTAATGCCGGATCGCTCTGGGAGAGATATTGAGAGGCGAGACATAAAGTAGATTTACGTATTATACTGAGGTGCGAAGTACACTGTGCGAAAAGGAAATGCGACTCCTCTACTGGGCCGATTGACGAAATTCAGATTGCGTTCTTCATTCTCGAAAGCACGACTTAGGATATGTATTAGATTTATATATAGCATTATTCTAACACAGGTATTTTGATACAAAATCGGATGTTTTCTGAAATAACATAACATGGTTTTTAACATATTTCAATCTACGACTCAAATTATACCTAGGTATTAAATTTTGTAATTTTTGGGAAAATATTTACCTTGGCGTATTTTTTTTTTCAGTTTGCTTCAAGAACAATTCACTAGGCGGAATTCTTAATTTATACTAACCTACTTAGTTCCATTTTTTTTCGAGGGAAAAAAAACCCATCGTTAATTTTTCAAATAATTTTAACAAAGCGCGTAAACCCCATTTTCGTTATTATCGCTTATATTAAATACCCCAACCCAAATTTGGAAATGTGAAAAGAAGAATCAAATAAGTTTAATAAAAAAGAGATAATAATAATTTTATAACATCAAATTCAATTAACATTGAGGAGCTAAAATTATGAGAACTAATTTTTTAAAAACTACTCGTGCGATATTTTTACAAAACTTGGCAGTTGGTCATAATTTGAGTCGTAGAAATGATATACGGGAAAAAAACGGCATGCCATTTCAGAAAAAGTCCAATTTTGTGTCGAAATACCTATATTAGAACAATGCTATATATAAATCTAATAGCTATCTTAAGTCGCGCTTTTGAGACATAAAAAACGCAACTTGAGTGTAATTAATCGGCCCAGTAGAACAGGAGATATAGAACTGTCCCTTTTTGGGGGGGGGGCGCAGTGCACCTTAAAAAAAACAACAACTCCCTTTTGTGTAAGGAAAAATCAGTCAGTCTTCATCAGTCAAAACATCAAAGCAATTTGAAATCAAAATTTTCTATTTTTGGAAATAGTTATGTATTTAACATACTTTCATAGTTGTGAGTCCAGTAAATATAAGTGCTCTAAATAACATGAAATACACCTCATCATCATAAAATTATCATGCTTTATAGGTTCTGCACGATCACATTGCGTACCGATATGAGATATTAGAAGTGATTGGGAAGGGATCCTTTGGTCAGGTTATCCGAGCGCTTGACCACCGAACGGATACACAGGTGGCGCTGAAGATCATCCGAAATAAGAAGAGGTAAGTAAGCAAACACCTTTTCGAATCTGTATATTCGAAATGAATCTTCCGTTAGTGTTATCAAACTCACACACTCATTTCCAGGTTCCATCAACAAGCGTTAGTTGAAGTCAAAATCTTGGAGCAAGTGACGAAGAAGGATAGGGATGGATTTTTTAACGTTATTCATATGCTCGACCACTTTTACTTCAGAAATCATCTATGCATCACATTCGAACTAATGGGGTAAGTAATATTCTGAGTAAGTAACATGTCTAGGTGAATTATTTCCTTACAATTTTTATTGATTTTACTACAAATGAAATGATAATTACATGTATTTATTTAAGATTTGACCATCAAGGACTTCCACGAATTTCATATTAGTATATCTTTTGCTAAGGACATAATATGAAACATACATTTAACTGCTACCTTTAATGAAATTTCCAATTAATTTTTATAATAACTGTTCAGGAACCTGTGGCAACTCAATGAAATGTAATTTAATAGCTTTATTTTAGTGTAGATTTTTTGTGGCAACAGTTTTTTTAATATACGTTTTCTTTATGTAATGTACTTGACAATGTTCGGTTGGTATGTGTAAATGCTAAATAAAATTATCTTTGTTAATTAAAAGGATTTTCGAAGTTTGGTCTCATTCGTCAGCAGTTATTAAAATAAACTAAGAATCTAAGTGATTTTTAAGTAATAATATTTTTCTTGCATTGTGATTACTTTAAAATGGGAAAGTAAAGTCTTTAGTTTGGTGCGCTCATTTTTTTAAATTTGCTATTTGAATTTAATAAAAGAAGCTTTTATAATATTTATCATAAAAAATCATGCATATCTGAGAAATTATAATACTGTGTTTATGTATGTAATACAGTTTATATGCAAGATCCTGATACTGAAATGATATAGACAACTGATATGGAATCACACTTTGTTCTACAAGTGTGTCATAGAACAAGGTGTTATGATCAATTTTCTTCACCAAATCTGCGAAACGATAACTACTATGACATCTAAACTTGCTTTTCTTAAAATATCATGTTCTTACCGATAGAATCTTCTACGCAATTAATCGTTAACACTGATCCTATGAGCATCTGCTGTCGTGGGTTTGAAAGCTGGACAAAATATAGCAGAAAACGTCTGTTACAAAAGCTAAAAAGCAGAAATCTAAAATATTATGTAAAACACAGATCAATCAAACATTAATACTAATAAAATCTTTTCGCTTATACTCACGATTTTGAGGATGGGTACCCAAATTATTGAAACAAAGAGCGCTCGCCTTTCGCAGTCGAAGTTGTTGCTGAAAAATTGTGACTTTTCGCTTTAAATAATAACTGCTAAGCTCAACATCAGGAAAGATATTGCTCACATAATTGCTGTTGAAGATTTAAAAAAAAAAGAAAATGCGTTCTCATTTTGTTACTCAATCATTGGCTGCAACAAAAACAGAAGGTCGAATTTCAGTGTGTCATGAGTTAGTCCGGTAAAAGTTTACAATTGGATGCCTCTTGTTTTTTGGCGATTCTGTTTTGATGCCAAGATTGGCGCCAATAAGACACAATTTCAAGATGGCCGCTACACAAAACCAAAACAAGAAGTCAAAGAATTTCATAAACTCCGTGTCCATGTACACATCGACCTATTTTCACTTAAAAAAACATCAGAGAATTGCACAAACTTAGTCATTGCACATTTTGGCTTTGTCCATGTGCACGTCGATTTATTTTCAATTAAATAAATCAAGAAGCTGAAACCATGTTAAAACTCTCATGGTAAACAGAAATGGGGTTTCATCGCCAAAACTGAATAAAATTTTTCGCCAAAAAACAAGGGGCACCCAATTCTACACTAGAGCCGTTAGTCCAAATGGCAGACATTAATTCTAATATTTTAAAACATACTGTGACTAGAGATCGAATTTTATTTACTACGAGCTGAAGTAGCCGATGCCAGTTAGGTTAGATTGAGAGTTATGCATCTAACAACAGAGAGAACGATATCGCTGTAATCCTTCTCTAATAACGATTCAAAAAATACGATTCATAGTCATACATTTTTCAATTTGATGCGATATGGAACTTACATAAAAATTTCCCATAGAAAAATAAATTAATTCTCTCTCAACATATCAGAAACAATGGCACGCAGTTTTTAATGATTTTCGTCTTCTAATCAAATGGTCGTAAAAGCTCAAGTTCCTTCCAATATTTCCCCTACATTCAATTTTAGTCGATTAAATGTATAAAAACATTTACCATAATTGATCAGAAATCAATAATGCGAACAAAAAAACAAACATAGATACTTCTATATATAGATTGCTTAAAACTTGCACATTTTTTATTAACAAATTCTACGACTTGAAAGCGAGCAGTAGAAACAATTTCGAAATAAAGCATTTTTATCTCCAACGAGCAAAACTGTTGCCACTCGGAAAAAAAAGTGCGAAAATAAGCGCTTATAGAGTTTTTAATTAATATTTCGGCCGATTAAAGTCGTACGAAGATAAGAATAGTCGAAATGGCTTCCCACGAATTTTTGGAATCGGGAAAAATGTATTGAATGTTTGGCAATGCTATTTTTATTTCATCGTAAAACTTAAAAATTTTTATTAACATACTGTAGGATTTGAAAGCGAACAGTGGCAAAAACTTTCGAAATAAAGCAGATTTTTATTTCCAGCTTGCAGGACTGTTGCGAGTCGAAAATATGAGGGCGAAAATTACAGTTTTTTTTTAGTTTTTGATTAATATCTCTGATTCTAGCAATTTGTTTTCGGAAAAATGGAGACGTCGACCTTTTCCAGAGCCCAGAAAAGAATTGCAGGAAGTTTGGTGACGACAGCTGTACTAGTGACTGTGTTATTAGCGAACAAACACACAGACTTTCTTCTGTATATATATAGATAGATAGATAGTGAGGCAAAAGGGCTTTGACCTGCTTCGGTCGAAGAACATTCACCATGGCCACAGAAACTTTGTCTTCAGGAATGTCGATTAAAGGCAGTATTGGTCATCTTTCTTGATTGGAAAGGGATAATTCGGAGAGATTATATTTCTGAGGGCCCCATGGTAACCTCAAGATGTAATAGACAGATTTCTGAAGATGATGCAGTTCGTTAAACTTAGAACAGCTGAATGAAATAACTGGTTTCTGCTACTAGACAATGCTGATTTGCACAGTTTCATTCTTGTCCAATAGTTTAATAAAAATGGTGCTACAGTTAGCAACTAATTCCCTTGTTCATCCTGATTTGGAATTTGGACTTGAGATTACTTTCTCTTCCCCAAAATGAAGTCTCATTCATATATCATTATTCTAATAGACGTGAAATCGTTCAGAAACTGTAACAAGAAACTTAAAACAGTATTCGAAAAATGAGTTCTACGGGAATCAAGCAGCCATATGCATGGACCAAACATTGTACAGATTTACAAAGATGTGGACATAATGGTTATATCCTTGATTATTTCCAAAAGTCACATGCCATAAATCACATATCACGAACGTCTGTTATAGAAATTTCTAACCAATTAACAGCTTGAACACGTATTATTAAAATATTCTATCCTGCATTAAGGCTTTCCAGTGACTGAGCGGTTAACATTTCTGATCACTGTTGGTAGCTTGGGTAAGCTCGGTGGTTGAGTGGATAGAGCGTAGGCATTATTGACTTTCTATCAAATCTAGCTTCTTCTTAAAGTCCAAAAGTTGTAAAGTATTGTTTGTAATCAATAATTAAACATGTATATTTAATTCTTTCAATCTCAATAGGGGATCAAACCTAAGATTTCTAACCAATTAACAGCTTGAACACGTATTATTAAAATATTCTATCCTGCATTAAGGCTTTCCAGTGACTGAGCGGTTAACATTTCTGATCACTGTTGGTAGCTTGGGTAAGCTCGGTGGTTGAGTGGATAGAGCGTAGGCATTATTGACTTTCTATCAAATCTAGCTTCTTCTTAAATAAAATTCTGCTTTTTCTAAAGTATTGTTTGTAATCAATAATTAAACATGTATATTTAATTCTTTCAATCTCAATAGGGGATCAAACCTAAGATTTTCAAACTATACATATATAATCTAGCAGCTTAAATTTCACAATGATAATTATCTCTGGATAGTTTTTACTTAACAATGAGACTCATATGATTTAATTTTAATTAATATGGCCATGATTAGATTTTTATCTCATTGACCACAGTAGGATTTGACTGTGTTTTTTAATCACATATATATGCATAACTGTTTTTGTATTTTAATTATCAGCACTGAAACTCTATATTTTTTATTAAATATTGTTTTCTAATATTTAACGTTGTAATTCCATCGGGGAGAAAAATTCAATTTCCAAATATTTTCTTTTACAACTTTCACAAACCCTTCGTACAATGAAACTTTATCACTTTCGATAATTCACAATGAAACTTTATCATTTACAATTACATACAATGAATCTTTATCTTTTTGGATAATATACAATGACATTTTATTATATATAGTTCTTTTTATCTCTTCAATTTTATCTGTTTTATTAATATTATACCACGCGTGTTGAGGGTCGTTAACGTGTTAGCATGAAAGTAATGTCGGTTTGCACAAATAGGTAGCGTTATATTCGTTTTCTAATTCTTCTGTCAATCTGATATTTTTTCTTTTGAGATCTGACAGTTGATGCTTTTAGGTCGCTATAGAAACAAACGTATTTGTGTTTACAATTATTAGTTTACGGTAAATTTTAACATGAGGTATAAAAATAAACATTTTCCTTTTTTACTTTCATAAGAAAGCACAAGAAAGCGACTCATTTGAAGTTGACCAACGTTTTGGCTGACCTCCTGAAGTTGATGATGGCAAACTTGATGATGATGACAAAACCACAATTAAATCGAATCGTCATGTAAGCGTGCGAGAGGTTGAAAAATGATTAAATGCATCACCCACAGCAGTCGAAAATCACATAAGAAATGCCTTGGACTTGGGTTACGCATGAATAGCAAAAAATTCACCTAACATTAGATTATTTCGAAGCAGGAAAGTGAAGAAATCAGCAATGCCTTCGCCGGGAGTCTCCAATACGCGACGGACCTCTCGAATATGCGTCGAGCGTGCTGACCACTATTCCACGAAGGCATGCCTAGAAGGCCGGAGAAATACCTTATAACGTAACGAATAAATATTTGCGATAAGGTAATGCGATATAGCATTTTTCAAAAAGAACCACTGGTGATGAAAAATGGATCGTCTGCAATAACATTAATCCAGAAAAAAAAATCATGTTCCAAGCATCGGGATTCAGCACAAGTCAGATATGGAGCTATAAATTTTGTGGGGCTAGAAAGGTATTTTGTATTTTGAGCTGATTCCAAGCAACCAAACGACAAACTCAGATGTTTACGATGCCAACTGAGATGTTACAACTTATGAAACTGGAGGAAGCAAACAAAGAGAAAAGACCAGAATAGGTAAATTTTAAAAGAATCGTGTTCCACCACGTCATTGCGAGGCCTCATAACTTTAGCAATACGTACGAAATTACGGAAGCTCGGTTAGGAAGTGCTCTCGCATCCTCCATGAAGCCCCGATCTTGAACCATCAGATTATCATTTATTTCAAAGTTACAAATTCTGAAGTGGTAAAAATTTTGTGACAACGAGACCTCAAATCGTACTTGGTTGAGTTGATTGCTGATAAAGACCAGAAGCTCTACGAGCGCGGAATCATGAAGTTGCCAGATCGGTGGCAAAAGGTCATCGAGAAGAATGAAAACACTTCTCTAATCAAAGCTCATTTTCTAATAGAAAAAATTTAGTTTTATTTCACTCTATAAAAAAAATAACAAAATTACTTTTTTGCCAACCCAATACAATTCGGAAAACCTATCTGAAAGTCATGACTCAGTTTTTACTTCTTTTTACAAATGAAAGGAAGTATTGTAATCACGAAAACTTCCGGGTGCCATATACGTACGTATGCATGTATCTCATAACTCAAAAACGAGTAGCTCAGAACATTGAAATTTTGTATATAGGACTGCTATAACACGTAGATGTGCATCTCCTATTTTGGTTGCAATCGGCCATACCAGAAGTATATATATATATATATATATCCCCTATGTTACTCGGCTCAATAAGCTCAGTTGTTTATTCTTATATGTTGGTAAATTGTGCATTTAATGCTTCAAAAATGATTAAATTATGTTGTTCTTATCTTCCGGTTAAGGTTTTTATGCCTTTAATTAACCTGAATGCAATAGTTGTACAATTATCAACAATTTAAAAGTTGTTTCAGTACGGCTAAGCCTAATTTTTTGGCCATACTTGTTCACATTTGAAACTTAGCAGAATAGTGGATTTGTTGCCAATCTAGAGAAACTTAGCTTCGCAACAACAAAGATAGCGTCTTCTTTTATTATTGCCAATTAAATCATGCTTAATCCATTCTGGAATTATCATTGAAGTTATTAAATTATCCCATATAGTGACTCAGCATAGCGTCTACAACAAATTAAGTCAGCTTCTACGTCTTCAGTGTCTTTTTGCCTATTGGAGATCAAAAGAAATCATTCAGTTTTGTGCACCGAAAAGTGCTTTTTGCCCTCTGGCCGAATTGCTTGTATTTGCATAGAAATTCTAATTTTAATTGTAAAAATGTTCCTTTAAATTGCTTCAACTGTATTAATGTTTTATAGTTTTTTATATTTTTCAATTTTATAAGGATATTTTGAGGTTTTACGTATTTTTGTCTTGCCGCGAAGTGAGAACTGAATTAACTGTGTAGAGACATTAGGTTATTTCGAAGCATCAGACATGAAAAATGAGCAACGCCTTCGCCGGGAATCGAACCACGGACCTCTGAGTTACGCGTCGAGCATGCAGACCACTACACCACAAAGACATGCGAAGAAGGCGGGAGAAATACCTTATATACAACCCCCTTTTAAAGGGCGACTGGGGTTTTGGGGACCCAGTCGCCAAATCGCGGTGGTGGAGAATCATCATCCCCCACCTTTTTAGTTCGGGCGCCAGTGTAGAGACATTAGGTTATTTCGAAGCATCAGACATGAAAATGAGCAATGCCTTCGCCGGGAATCGAACCACGGACCTCTCGGTTACGCGTCGAGCATGCAGACCACTACACCACGAAGGCATGCGAAGAAGGCGGGAGAAATACCTTATAACTGAATGAGAAATATAAATCTAATGAAATTCGAGGAAATACGTTTAAATGAAATGCAGCAAAAAAAGCGTATAATTTAATATTCCGTACAAGGAAGTTATGTAGTGTACATATCAGATTTTGCTTCATGTAGTTGTATAATATTTTATCAGGGAAATAGTATTTAATATTTGAAGATATCGTCCCTAATGATATGAATATAAATAAAAATCTCACTCTCAATAATTTTGACTTATAATTATTTCAACTAATTCAATTATTTAACTGCTCATTATTTTGATGGAAAAAAAATGTATGCTTAACAAATTTTCTTAAAATTAATATTTAGTAGTTAAAAGCAGAGACAAAAAAAGAGCTTCATTTTATAGTATTTCACTGAAATTTATTTAAGACTCGAGTTCCTTATTGTAGCTAAGATTTTGAAAATAACGAAGCAAGGAGGGGTTGGGAGAATTAGGCATTGAGAATTTCTAATAAAACCTTCTTTTCAGTTTCATTAAAAAGAGATTAATCCTTCGATCCTTACATATATGAGAGTTCGATAAGAGTACAAAATAGACATTCATAACCATACTTCTCCATATTTAGTCGAGTTCTGAGCTCATGTGAAATGGAATTATATCATAGTTTTAAACTACTACTATTTGCAAGATCTTTAGATCACATAATTTAAATATTTGTATGTAAATTATTTAGTTCATTGTATTCCTTCTTCATTTCAGCATTAATGTAGTACCGTATATACCCGCGTATAAGTCGAGATATTTTGGACAAAAAAAAGACTTCAAAGCGGGTGTCGACTTATACGCGGGGCCATAAAAAATTAAAAGAATCGGAAGTTCAAAAATTTCTTTATTTAATGCAGTTGGTTTCTTCCCGCACTCAAATTGGACGACTTATCATATAAGTCACTTACTTGAAATAATTTCATGACTTAAATTATGTGACGAAGTAATCACACAGTTTCATACTTTAACTAGAGTAAGTTTCGATTAAACCAAAGAATTTTCGGCCCCCGAGCAACCGATCAATATCGAGCAATAAAAAAGTTCGCGCCCATGAAAAGGGATGGATGGATGCTAACGGAACAGTCGATTGGCTTAAAAATGTGTGGGATAAAAGACCGGGAGCAGCTTTCAAAAAAACCTTCTCTTTTAGTATACGATTCTTTTCGTGGACACTTTTCTGAAGAAGTGACAAAACACCTAAAAACGACTATGGCCGTAATTCCGGGAGGATTGACGTCCGTCATTCAACCCCTAGATGTCTGTCTCAATAAGCCCTTCAAAGTAAATGTTAGAAAATATTGGGCAGAGCGGATTAGTTCCGGTCGACCAACATTTACAAAGGGAGGCAACATTAAAAAGCCCGATATTACATTAATTGCTCAGTGGGTTAAAGATGCTTGGAACGAAATACCCTCTGAAATGATTATAAAATCATTTAAAAAATGTTATATTAGCAACGAACTAGACGGCACGGAAGATGATGCTGTTGGTGAAAGTGAAAATGACGACGAAGGCTCTAGTAGTGATTGTAACAATACAGAGTTCGAGACTGAAAATATGTATGATGACGAGCCAATGACGACAGAAGAGTTCTATGAAATGTTTGGCGAATCTGACCGTGAATCGGACGTTGAAGGATTTTGATTTTGTGTATTTACCGAGGTATTTTTTATCGTATACTTACTTTTTTTCCCTCAGATGATTTTGAATAAATGTAGTACTTAAAAAAAATTTTTCGAAGTTTCTCGATCGATTTCGGAAGTGGGGAGTCGACTTATACGCGGGTTTCTTATTTTCTACGAATTTTTTATGTCGAAGTGTGGGGGGGTCGACTTATACGCGGGTATATACGGTAGTTACACAGAAAAGAAAAAAATGTTTCCTTGAACCTCAGAGATATTGTATTTGTGATAATATATATTTGAAATAAAATGATACTTCAGTTTTATGGCTCCAATAGAATTATTATGGAGTATTTTTGTTCATTTTCATTGCGAATTATAATCTTTTTTATTTCAGGTGTAATCTGTACGAATTAATAAAAAAGAATCAATACCAAGGATTTAGCCTGGGTCTCATTCGAAGGTTTGCGTTTTCTCTCGTTCAGTGTCTTCGCCTACTGCATCGGGAGAACATCATCCATTGCGATCTCAAACCGGTAACTAACGCAACGTATTTTGTTCTTTTTTTTTTCATTTAATCTTGTCTAAGCGATCAACTTTAACATTAAACGGTATTTTAGAAATGTTACCTGAACTTTCAAACTTTAAAATCTCAGATGCTCGTAATGAATAATACCTATTGTCTTATCCGTAAGTCTTGAGAACAACCAACTCACATCCGCTTTATTTTCCATGAAAAAGTTTTTTATACAGTAACGAACATTTACAGCCTATCTATAGATTATAAGCGAACAAGTAAATTTTATAAAAACTGAAGTGCTTTTCCGATTCCTTTATGCAATATTCTAACTCGAGTTTTCTTAATACACTGATTGCTGTGTTTAACTCAACTGAAAGTCATCCTATTCACGCGATGCATTCGATCATGATTTGAAACCAAATAATTATATAAACTCTTTTTATCTTAACTTTGCTACCTTCTCATTTGAGCATTTCTTAAACTTTGCTAAGAGGTAGTCAATATTGTGGTCAGCGTATAGAAACATTAAGTTATTTCGAAGCAGGAGAGATGAAAAATAAGCATTGCCTTCGCCGGGACTCGTACCACGGACCTCTGGAATACGCGCCGAGAGTGCTGACCACTACACCACGAAGACATGCTAAGAAGGCAGGACAAATACCTTATATGCTCCCCCTTTTAAAGGGCAACTGCGGATTAGAGGACCCAGTCGCCAAATCCTGGTGGTGGAAAATCGTTATCCACCACCATTTTTAGTTTGGGCACCACTGTAGAGAAATTAGGTTATTTCGAAGCAGGACAAATGAAAAATGAGCATTGCACTCTCCGAGATTTGAACCACGGGCTTCTCCAATACGCGCCGAGCATGCTGACAACTACACCACGAAGACATGCTAAGAAGGCGGGAGAAATACCTTGTAAATACTCAGTTTAAAATAGCACAATATTATAAACTTAAGGCAACTAAAACGTTTTCGTTAGTTTGGTTTACTCATTCACTTTTTAATCACTTTTTAAACAAAAGCTTGTAATTTATGTTTATATTAACCAATTGAACAGTACTAGGTTTTATTATATATATATATATATATGTATGTATGTATGTATTGAAATTCAGTAAAAATTTTTTAAAAAAACTGAAATGATTTAATGACTATTCAGACAGTTTACATTCTTTAAATTGTGTTTTTTCAGTTTGCATTTTTTCGATAAATCCTTTTACTTAAAGTTCTTAAATTTAACAGGTATGCGCTAAATTATTTAATATTTTTACTACTTGTTTAAAATTGTATATTTAATCGAAACATGGACGGGTTTTACAAAGTAGTAAAAGAAAAATGATTGGAAATGAAAATGTAATTAGGATCATATTTTTTTAAAGTTTTTATATAAAAATCTGCTTTTTATTTTTTTTCCTCAAACTAACTCATAAATTGCAAAATCGATCCTTAAAATTATTAAGAACACTCAATAAATATAACTAGCGGGCAAGCCCGTCAGCTGAGCAGGCTGCGTCCGCTTTATTCACGTATGCATCCATAAGATACTGCACACACGCGGAAAATGACAAAAACACCCATGCAGCCAATCTTTTCGCCGGGATTCGAAAGTTGGACCGAACTACCAGCGTGCAGCGACTTTGATGGAGCAAGAACGTTGAAAATTGTAGGAAAAGAAAGACATCTTAATAGTTAAAACTTTCTTCAAAACATTTAAATTAAAAACAATTCCAGGCAAAACCTTTTTTAGCTTAAATTATTTTTTTATTACAAAACACGTAATAAGTTTCATAAAAAGTAGATGAAAGTTCTTAAATAAAAAAAATCATTCAAAATGAGCCGAGTCACCTTAATTAGCTATTAGTCTTAGACTACTTATGATCTGAGAATCACCGCGTGGCTCATTAATAATTTCAAGTGATCCACCTGTTCCGAAAATACAGTATAATACATAAAAATAAATTATAAAACATAACTATGGAACTAGCACTTGAAGAATACATCAAAAAATAAATCGAAAATAAATTATAACATTTTATTATAAAAGTTATTTTTATATATTGTATTCTTATTGCAAATTTTTTATATGATAATAATATTTTATATTATTTATATATTTTTATAAAATGTATTATACTTTTTACTACAATATTTTTACTACAAAATTGCTGTAATGAACACGCATTTCTGTTTTTAAAAAATAATAATTGTAACATAATTTCAAACAGAAATCGGTTAAGTCTGGCAAAGCCGATCTATAATCTATAATTCCAAAACATTGGTTTGCCATTTTGTCGGCATTTCGTCCAGCTTATTAACGGGAGCGAATATTTTCACAAGTGGAATTTATTTTAAATAAGAATAAGAGTAGCTTAATTACGGAAAATTATCAGATGCCTGAATTCGTGTTAAGATGACTAGTTATATACCAGACTTGACTAAATTGACGTCAGAAATTCAGCATCAGGGAAGGTATTGATATCGAAGAGAAATGTAAAATTCATTCAGTTAGGCTTGTTTTCATAATAATTAGATTTACAATTTTAATTGTTAAAGTTTAAAGCGTTTTGCTATTATTTTCTCATTAAAATTTATCTTATTATTCACCGAAAAGATAGTTCTTAAATTAAAAAAAAAATACTGACCCGAAATGTCTTCATGATCTGTATATTTTGGTTGATTTTAAAGAGCTTGCCGATGCCTCGCTTAAATGCTTTCTTTTAGAGCAAGCTCAAATAAAAAGATTCACATTTTGTTCCAAAGTGGAATAATATAGTAGAAAACATCCCAAGCACAATATAGTTACTAATGTCTAGTGGAAAATATTGTTACGAATTTCAAATTTATTTGGCTATTTATTTAGAATTGTAATTAGATTTGCTTCATGTTGCCTTAGCAACGCAGACGATTTTTGAAGAGAAAGCTACGTCAAAAAAAAATAACAATAAAAATAAAAGAGCGCGTGCATTTAATGCTTAATAAATAAATATCTCGTAATTACTGTTGCCATCCAGAAAAATCTAGAAAAATCGTGATTGTTCTACTGATAATTAAAAAGCTTATAAAAGCTGATGAGAAACACCTCATCTCAGTTAGTGAGTTAGTTGTTGTTGTTGTTGCTGTTATACTTGTAGCTGTAAAAAGCGAACCGCTGTTTGTTTACTTAATGCTGTATTGATTGTAGCGATTTCGCTGTGAGATAGAACTATTTTATCTGTTTGAACCGAGTTTTTGCTAAACGTTTGAGATATTGTGATATTGTGCGAAGATTTGTGACATCTCAGTTAGTTAGTTAGTAGTTGTTGTTGCTGTTTGTTTACTTAATGCTGTATTGATTGTAGCGATTTCGCTGTGAGATAGAACTATTTTATCTGTTTTGAACTGAGTTTTTGCTAAACGTTTGAGATATTGTGATATTGTGCGAAGATTTGTGAAGAAATATTTCAG